>JBBPBX010005873.1:9523-31681 GCA_038048925.1 Garcialebias charrua
TATATATATATATACTGTGTATATATATATTATATATATATATATATATATATGCAGTATTTTTTTTTCTCATATGCATTCTTTCCTGTTCATAGATCTGACATTTTAATACATGTAACACTGTTTTCTTCGTTCATTCAAGGTTAGTTTCATTGAGCCACGAGGACTCATTTACAAGAGAGTCCTGTTTTAAACAAAGAACACAGATGAGGTACAGACAATAATAGACAGTCGTTAAAAAAATTAAATAGTAAGTTAAACTAAAGTGCACCTTGAACACAAAAAGTCAAATCACACTTTTTTTTAAAATCTCATAATCTTCCTCTTAATCAAACAAAGTTAAGTCAGGACCTCTGGAAAAATTCACATTTGTTGAAACGTTTAATATCCAAAAGACTCTTCAGTCTTAGAATCAGCACCTTCTCATAGTGGATCAAAGTTTGTTGGTGACAGACAAAACTATTTGTTCGTATGCAAAATGAGGATCTTCAGCCCAAAAAATTGATCTTTAGTGCCCTGATGGATGCTTGCTGGGACACACTCACCACTCTCAGCAAGGACAAAACCATCATCATCCTCCCAGCAGATGAAGAAAGGTGCACAGTGATTTTGAACCAGAAATACTGGAATGAGAAAGTTATGACACTTAGTGACTCAACCACTTCTGAAAAGAGATCCAGAAAGTGGTTACCAAAAGTTGATGAGTGCCTGAAAAAAAATTACATTATGATGCTGTGTTCATCCGTGCTCATCTGCTCACACAGACTCGTTCGTGCTGCTGTTCAGTGTATTGTTTTTATGCTATGCTTTATGCTTAGTGTATTTTTATTAACATTTTTCTTAGTTCATACCTTAGATCTTATTACTGTTTTTCTTTTACATTTTAATACTTTTGGTTGATGTAACTCGGACCATGTATATACAATTTTGTTCCATCACATGTACCACGTGACGGAATGACAAATAAAGAACCTTGAAAATTTTGGAGCAGGATAAGGCTGTTGACCGTATTCTGTTCCACAGACTGTACCTAGGAGAGGCCACGCCTAGTTTGTATGGTTCAACTAAAAATCACAGACAAGGTGTACCATTAAGAGCGATTGTTAACATAATTAATTTAGTCACAATGCTTCCAAATATCTGGTGTCTGTACTCATCCCTTTAGTTGGCAGCTCAGAACATCACACACAGAACATCATGTGGATCAGGTGAGGGATGTCATCATGGAGACTGATGAAACAACGGTCTCTTTTGATGTCACATCACTATTTCTGCGCATTCCTGTTGAAGAGGCAGTGGAGGTGGTCTGTTTAAGGTTAAAATGAGACACTCTGAGCAGCAGGACCACACTTTCCACAGAGCAACTGTTCCAACACAGCTCTCACACATCTGGACACGAAGGACTCTTATGTTAGAATGTTGTTCATCGACTTCAGCTCAGCATTCAACACCATCATCCCCCAACAGCTCATCCTTAAACTGGACAGTCTGGGGCTGAACACCTCAATGTGTAACTGGCTGCTAGACTTCCTGACCGGGAGACCACAGACAGTACGGGTCAGGAGTAACACATCTAGCACCATCACATTGAACACACAGGGTGACAAGCTGCATCACTGTGTGGTTTGGTGCATGTACTGCATCCTGCCGCAAGAGCCTCCAGCGCATCGTGAGAGCAGCTGAGAAGATCGTCAGCACCTCCTTCCCCTCACTGCAGGACTTACACAGCAACCGCCTCACTCGGAAAGCCCTCTGCATGGCAGGTGATCCCACACACCCACTACACAGCTGCTTCAGACTGCTGCCATCAGGGAGGAGACTGAGAAGTCTCCAGGCTCGAACCAGCAGACTAAATGACAGCTCTGTTCATCAGGCAGTCAGGATGCTAAACACTCTGCCTGCTCTGCCTCCCCTCCCATTTGAACTGCCTTAACACTAAAAACTTTCTCACACATTACCACACAACACAAAGATTTTAACACTGGACTCTGTGTCATCAAACGGGTTATTCACTAAACTCTCGGTCATGTGCTCATTCAGTTTGCACTACTTCTCATATTTGCACTAATGTTTGTATTACATCACTGCCTATAGTCATAATACTGTTTACATTCTCTGTTTACATACTACTGGTTACATTCAATGTTTACATTTATTAATACTGTTTACATTTATTACTACTGCTTACATTTATTACTACTGTTTACATTTACACTACTTTTATATCTACACCACTGCTGATACATATACAGTATTCTCTGACCAGCCTTATTTAAGGATGCCCAATGTGCCTTACTGCATATGCCACTTTTGCCTCTATAACAACATCAACTACTACCTCATACATATACTGTGTACATTAACTCATATGCTGCTTTGCCACTTTGCAAATGTCAATGCTAGAACCTTTAGTTTATTTTATAGTTATACTTTTTATACTTTTTTTATACTAGTATGCAAAAACTCAGGACAGTATTATGTTCATTAAATGTTTAGTGTTTTAGTTTTAGAGTTGGTGTAAATTTTCATACTCTTATACCACTATGCAAAAACTCAGGACAGTGTTACAGTTTTACTATTTTATGCTTATGTCTATTATTATATGTTTCAGTGTTTCAATGTTTAAATAGTTACTGTTGCACAGAGGGACTGAGGGAAATGCAATTTCAATTCTGTGTATGTCCTGTACATATTGCAGTTCTGACAATAAAGTTGACTTTGACTTTTTTAAACTGCAGTCAACCTACGTACTTCACAAGGGGGGCCAATATTATGAGCAGAAACATGGGTGTGCTATGGGATTCCCAGCTTCTCATATTGTTGCAAACCTACATGGACGAGGTAGGATATTTTATCTGGAGCATGAGGACAGAGGAGGGGAATACACAAGGTTAATTTCAAAACCTGCAGACCGTGTCGACATGAATTACTTCCCCACTCGTTCTTCACAATTTGGTCGGATTATTTCTTTATTTGAGACGTTTCTTTATCTTTCTTCAATGTTTCTCCTCCCGCCTTGATGTTTAACTTTTCAAATGAATTCTCATTATTCACTTGTGTTCCTTCCTCCTTTCTTGTTCTTGCCTGTTTTCCTTCCCTGCTACAGGACAAGGAGCCTCGCGGGATCATCCCACTGGAGAAACTCAGCATCAGGGAGGTGGAGGAGCCCAGGAAGCCTGTGAGTGTTGCCTCATTACTGACCAAATCTTTCCATTTAATATTTATATTGCTGTGTTTTTAGAAAATTACTTCTTGGCCTGAGTTGATTGTCTGCTGCTTGCCATCTCCTCCAGAACTGTTTCAAGTTATACAATCCCAATCACAAAGGCCAGGTGATCAAAGCCTGGACAGAGGCGGATGGGCGTGTTGTTGAGGGCAACCATGTTGTTTACAGGATATCAGCACCCACACCTGAGGAGAAGGAGGAGTGGATTAAATCAGGATTTTTCTTTTAAAATTGATGGTATTGAAGTTCACAGAGTAAGCAAGGTGAAGTTTTTGGGTGTAGTTATTGATGACAAACTGTCGTGGAAACAGCATATAAATTCAGTTAAACTTAAGAAGTTATCTAGATCTACTGCAGTGCTGTACAAAGTGAAAGATTTGTTGAATGATAAAGCTCTGTATCTGTTATATAATGCAATTTTTGTTCCACATTTCATTTATTGTGTTGAAGTTTGGGGAAAGGCGTGTAAAACCATAACGAAGCCTATTTTTATTTTACAAAAAAGAGCTGTGAGAATTATTACAAGAAAGCCTTACTGTCATCCGTCGAATATATTATTTCAACAACTTAAGTTGCTAAAGTTTTATGATTTAGTGGACTACAATATTTTGTTGGTAATGTATAGAGCCCATAATAATGTACTGCCTTCAAATGTTCAAATGAAATTTGTAAAGAGGACGAGCTGCTATAGTCTTAAGGGAACTGAGATTTTTGCAAAACCTCAGCATAGAACAAGTTTAAAGGGACGGTCTGTTTCAATACAAGGAGTTGATTTGTGGAATGGTTTAGGAAGTGAAGTTAAATCTGCAAAATCAGTGCTTGTGTTTAAAAAAATTATTAAAACTAAATTGTTAACAAAATACTAAAAATTTCTTTAAATTGTTTATTGTACTAGAACATTTTAGAATTGAAATGAGTTATTCTTTTGGTTCGATTGCTTATTGACGACTATTGTTGGAGTGAATTGTTTGTATTGATTTTGTTTTTTGTTTTGGAAAAAAGGGGCAGGTTTAATAAGATTTTTTCTTGTTTATGTTAATTAAATTTGTTCATTTTTTTTTTACAAAGAAACAATACAAGACAATCCCATAAATGATAATGTACAAAATATAAAAAAATGAAAGGTAGCAGAAAGAAGAATAAATCTTATTATATCTGCCCCTTTTTTCCAACAATCAGATTAAACAATAATAATCTTCAACCAACAGTACAAAATGACTAACTCTTTCTAATTTTCTAACTAATACAATACACATTACGCTATTTCATTTTTTTTAACACATTCGTTTTGATCATTTTCTTAAATGTAAACATTGACTTGGCATTTTTAACTACATTCTCCAAGCCATTCCATAATCTAATTCCCTGGATTGAGGTAGAACGTCCCTTCAAACTAGTTCTGAATTGTGGTTTTACAAACATCTCTGTCCCCTTAAGATTATAACAACTTTGTCTTTTAACAAAATGCATTTGGATATTTAAAGGTAATGCATTATTTTGAGCCCTATACATAACTGATAAAATATTATAGTCTACCAAATCATGGAACTTCAATAACTTCAGTTGATAAAATAATGTACTTGATGGATGACGGTAATGTTTTCTAGTGATACAGCTCTTTTCTGTAATACAAAAATAGGCTTTGTGATTAAATCAAAAAAGGCGTTCAATACAGGATCAACTGGACTTTATTTGTTGCAGAAAACGTTTCGACTTCTGTCCAGAAGTCTTTTTCAATTCTGAATGAAAGGGAGCTGTGAGAACGAGAAGTTTTATACAGGCTGACAAGTCACGCACCAACATTTGAAATTGGAAACTGAAATAACACCACAAAATACCTAACATGCCCAGTATTTTGTGGTGTTATTTCAGTTTCCAATTTCAAATGTTGGAACAATGATTGTGTTGTACAACAAATAGAGCTTTCTCATTCAATAGGTCTCTGACTTTGTACAGTACTGCAATCGATTTAGCTATTTTTATTCTTACAGAATTTATGTGTTGTTTCCATGTCAGTTTGTCATCAATAACGCACCCAAAAACTTCACCTCACTCACTCTACAAATCTTAACACCCTCAATTTTGAGTGGAACATCAACAGTTTTCTTTTTATTACTGAATATTTCTTTATTCTTCTTCCTGCCACCTTTCATTTTATGTTTTTTTCTTGCTTTTAATATTACATGCATGAAGGTTTTGTTCTTTTAACACAATGTAAAATGAATAAAAAAAATCTATCAAGTAACAGTCTTCTTAAAAACGGTGTCAAAGACTGTTTGTACCATCATCCTTTGAGTTTTACTTTTTTCCTTCAGAATAAATTGACTAAATCTCAAATGCTGATTTCATCAGTCTAGGCAGGTGGAATTCCAGGTTTTCCCTCAAGTGGAAAACATTTTTTTGTTTGTTTTAAAGCCTCCAACTACCGGGTGAAAAAACTCAAGTCAACATTGCTCTGATTTCTCTGTAAAAGCTTCAAAGGCTGCTCACTTTGAATCACAGAAATAAAGCTGATATGGTCAAAAAAACAAAAACAGAGAAAGAAGCTCATCAAAATGCTAATAAGTTGTAGACGTACAACCAGTGAATACTTTCTGAAAGTTTCAATAAATTGGTCCCGTGGTACATGAGATATTATGCTAACAGACAGCATACTGTATAGTTTGAAATATATGAAGGGCATGATGTAAACCAGCAAACTTGAGATCAGTTCATTCACAAAGATGGAGGGAAACAAACCACAGCTTGAGTTTCACCGGGGGGGAAGAACTTTTCAGAGGAGATAAAAAGCTTTTTATGGAAAGTATTATTTTAATTTATTGTCAACAGAGAGATAATCTCAGAGCCAACACATTTTCTGTGTCTTGAGTCACAAAAACACTCTTACACAAGGCTGGAACAGTTCGTTTGCTCGTACTGTGTTGTATTTGTAGATTAATCAATATATTATAAATGTTAAGTCTTTTGAAGGTTTTTAAAGACTGAAAAGAAGCAAATGGTTCAATTAATCATGGCGGCCATGCTTGTGTTTTGGTCACTCTACCATAGTTATTGTTTCATGAAACTGGGCTGTTGAAATGCCACAGAAAGTGGTACAGTCATCATATGCAGATTCTTTCCTGAGCGTGTGGAGCTACGAAGGGAATTGGAAAAATCTGCAGTGAAGGGCTTGCTCTGTTCTTGCTTTGTGCTGGTGCTAACGTGATTTAGCAGCCATGAAACTGGCTCTTGTTTTAGTTTTATTCTGTCTCTTCATCAATTGAAAAAAGTGGAGCAGAGGGACGATTAAGAGTTGGTAATCTTGAGCTCCATTGTTCGCCCTCATTCAGGTGAGTAAACCTGCAGGGGAGGAAAAGTCAAGTCACATTTATTTACCAACCGAAAAAAACATTACATTTATGTGTATGTTAAATATTTTTTGAACATTTGTAAATCTTTATATTGTGTAATGTTGTTGTGTTTCTCGCTCTAGGAAATTTCTGAAATTATGTCCAGCTTTCCAGAATCAACCATCTCGACCTCTGATGACCCAGAAGAGTCATGGCCTTCAACTAGTCAGGTTACCAAGGTAAAGTTCTGGCATAAAAATCGCAACTAAAACTTCTTAAATATTCTAAAAATATATTTTCTAAATCGTGATTGTGAATTATATAATTTTTATTTCTTTTTTCTTAGAACTCGTCAACATGAGGACATAATACAATCATAATTTTTTTTGTTTGTTTGTTTGTTGTTTTCTTTTGACAGGCTATGTGGAAACTGTTAGGAAGGAGGTCATTGCTCTCTGCGCAGGTGAATCAGAGGACCAGCCTGGAGAAGAAGTTCACGTGCCACCTCCAATCAGTGCTTTTGAGCATCCAGATATTTACACAGCAGTTGCCGAGAGACGTTCCAGATACCAGTAATCATTCAACATTGGGCCACTTGAAGCCATTGTAGGCACCTGCTGCTGGAAAAGTGTTGTGGATCCTAGTCACAACACATGAAGGAAGTGCAACTCTGTAGAACTCTGTAAAATAAAGATGTTTTAGTTGATTTTGTACAGATTCATACATTTCTGATATTTTTTTAGTTTTTAATAAATTTAAATTAGAAAAAAAAACAATGTCAAACAGAGATTTTTTGAGTGTCATTGCATTTTATAAAATGACTAAATTGTCAATGTACCATTTGTTTAACATCTTTAAAATAATTTAATATATGTGTTTAAACTTTTTATCATTAAAAACCAAAAAATTGAACATTTAATTTTTTATGTAAATTATAAAGATATATTTATATGATCAAAAAAGGCGTTCAATACAGAAACAACTGGACTTTATTTGTAACAGAAAACATTTCACCCTCTATCCAAAGGGCTTTCTCAATTCAATTGGATAGAGGGTGAACTGTTTTCTGTAACAAATAAAGTCCAGTTGTTTCTGTATTGAACGCCTTTTTTGATTTTATCATGTCCTGAATGAGAATCTCCACCAGCATATATTTATATAATTTTGTGATATATCAGATCTTTGCTTTATTTACAGTGGATAAATATTTATAAAACAATACAATTGTTTTGTGTTTTCATTGAATTTAAAATATTTTTATGATAAAACTAGGCAGTAAGTAACTAAACAGTAATCATTAAATGCACTGATGTAATTCAGACAGAATTTCAGTGAAAATTCATTTTTGAAGTGATAATTCATATACTCTCAAGATATAGTGAACATTCAGTGTATTTACACATGCACATTACATCTGTGGAAATAAGAATGATGTTTTTCATGTTAAAATAAATGTTTAAAAAGTACAGATACTTCAAAGGTACTCATATTTTTAAAAATATAACTAATGTTAAATAATTATTAGATACATTAATTAAAAAATTACCAATCAGTGCTCTGTAAACGAGATAGATCGGGTTCCATCACTTGTTCAGCCTAAAATCCTCCCTCTTCTGCAATGTCGGCTTCAGACTTCCTGAACGGTAAATTTCATATAAATACGGTTGAATACCTAAATTAAAACCTGCTGGTTCTTGTTCATCACCCGAACTAACTTCACCTTCCAAAACTGAAGACAAATCGCTTAGATCAACACTAGAAATGCTACACTCATCTGATTCGACATGCTCCGCCATTATTATTTACATGCGCGTTGGAGCAGTGCCTTTCCCGTTGTTACGTCACAGATGACGTTTGCGGAAGTTCTCGGATTTCCAGTGACAAATCACAGCAAAAAAATTACCATAACTTGGAATAAAATTTTAATATATTTATACGTTTAAAAACAAAATGAACATAGCTGAATGATATAAGATATATATGTTGTGACAGATTATGCAAATTTCCAACATCATGTCAGTGCAGCTTTAAGACAACACATACCTGGGACACATTCAAAGTCCAGAGTGTGGAAGCAGGGCTTACAGAAGACACACACTAGGGGTGGGCGATAAGGCTCAAAAATTATATCGTGATATTTCTGAGCATTATCACGATAACGATAATTTATTTATTTGACAAAATTAACATGTTGCTTTGCAGTATTATATAAAAATAAAAAAACAACAAGGGGTAATTTTACTGAAATTACTTTATTTAGTAAAGTATTCAGTCTCCAAGTATAAAAATAAAAAAAGTAAAAATGATCTGTTATTTAGATTGAAAAAGTCTGCACAAAATATATAGATCAACAAAATCCACCACAAAAACTAAAGTGCATGTGTAGTTTCCTAAAACAACTAAATAAAATGAAGCTTAAGCTCTGTTGAGCATAAATGAAACGTACAACAAAATATATGTTGCCTTTAAATGAGCTGTAACTTTCAGAACTTGTAACAAGGTGATTTGATTTTTATTTATTCATTTTAAAAGAACAATACAAAACAGTTTCATCAGATACAAGAATACAAGTAGGATAAAATGAAAGGAGCAGAAAGAAGAAGAAATCTTATTATATCTGCCCCTTATTTCACAATTTGTTCAAACAATAACCTTCAAACTACATAACAAAATGAATAACTCTACTTAAATTTTCTAACTGTAATACACAAACACACTAAGCTACATCATATATAGTTTTTGAGCAAGTCCGTTTTGACCTTTTTCTTAAATGTATACATTGATTTTGCATTGAACATCACTCTCCAGAACATTCCACAATCCAACTCCCTGAATTGAGGTAGACCGTCCCTTCAAGCTGTGATCAGCTGACCCTGAAGCTTGTTGGTGTTTCAGCTTAATCTATTCATGCAGGAATGATTCACTTCTCTGACTGATCTGTCTTTATCACCTGCCTCTTGGTCCGTGGAGAGCCGCGCGTGTTTGTACCGACAGTTTTTAGAGCGAGGGAGAGCAGCCCACAGCGGCTGCTCGGAGCGGGGTGGGGGGGAGACATTTGAGCTGTCTACCTGCAGTTTAGAGCAGGGGGAGAGAAGCAGAAACGAGTTGTTTGTTTTTAGCATTTTAGCTAGCTAGTATTGCACGCAGACTGGTAGAGGGAGGTGCGCAGTTCAGTTTGTTCGTTTGAAGAGCTCTGTTGTTAAGGGGGCGGGGCGCCCTAACGTATTACGTCATGAAATTAACATATCATGATATAACTTTTTTTGCCCGGGCAAGCATTTTTTACCGGTTTACCGGGAACCATATGATATGGCCCAGCTCTACACACATCCTACTGTATGTAAATTGACAAATCACACCCCACAACTTAATAGCAGGGACCTCTGAAAGTCATTGTTAGTCTAATTCACAAATGAGGCTCCTCTGTTCTCATCAGGTGTGAAACGTCTGGGAATCAGCCCCAGGGCCGCACTATAAGTTTTAGAAAGTTGGAATCTGAGGCCTCCTCCTCTGTGGTTTATCTCGTTTTAAATAAACCACTTCCTTCACACCCCTCTCAAACTCTCTTCTGAGGTAAATTGAACTACACTTTAATAGAAGCTCTAAAAAACGTGAACCATCATCTAGTGGTCAAATATAAAAATCAAAAGCTTGGTAACAAAATATTGCTGAAAAGAATGTGTTATTTTATATGAGATGAGATTAAAAAAGACAAAGCAAGGGTTATTATTTACTGCTTTCATCTGGTGTGGATTTTCATGTGTTTGTTTAAATGTGACTTTTGTCCAAACCTTTGTCCACAAAGATCACAAGCAAATGCTTTCTGTCCTGTGTGGACTATCATGTGTGTGTTTAAATTTGACTTATGTCCAAATCTTTGTCCACAAAGTTCACAAGCAAATGATTTCTGTCCTGTGTGGACTATCATGTGTGTGTTTAAAGTTGACTTTCGTCCAAACCTTTGTCCACAAAGATCACAAGCAAATGCTTTCTGTCCTGTGTGGACTATCATGTGTGTGTGCGTTTAAAGCTGACTTATATCCAAACCTTTGTCCACAAAGATCACAAGCAAATGCTTTCTGTCCTGTGTGGACTACCATGTGTGTTTTTAGACTACCATTTTGGTTAAATATTTTTCCACAGTCTTCACAACTAAATGAGTTCTGTCTTGACTGTTTTTTCTTGATTGAGCCTCCTGTTTTCTTCACTTTTAAACGTTCCTCGATAACCAAACAACTTGAAGACGTCACTGACTGACTCGTCTTGTGAAACTGTTTCCCATGCTCAGTGAAGCTGCAAGATTTGTTGACAGTGTTTACGCCTGACTCAGGAGCTCTGCTCTCCTTCCAGTCTTTGTCACCGTCTTCAGGTTCTGACCCAGAGTCTGATAAGTCTTTTAGCTGAGAGTCAAAGTCCTTCACCTCATCACCTTCATCATCCTCACTGACTTCAGTCTCTGAAGAGCTGCAATCATCTCCATAAGTATTTAGATCTGGGTTCCTGGTAGTTTCTCCTTCTCCACAGTCCTCTACACCAGTTGCTGCTTTCATCTGGTCAGCTGAGCTGCTGGTTGGAAGATCTTCCTCTTTTACTTGGTGCTGATGAAGCTGTAAAAACAGAGGTTTCTCTTCTTCTTCCTCATTCTTCCAAGGAACAGCAGTGAATGCAAACCCGGTGTCATCAGTCTCCTTTTTCACATAAAACTGCTCTCCCTCTTGACTGGTCCACAGTTCCTCCTCTTCCTCCTTTATGTTGAGGGTCTCTGGATCCTGTTGGTCCACACCAAGCATCCATGCTTCAGGAGCTTCTTCTTTAATCAGCACCTTCTGCTGAACATCTGCAGGGACCACTGAAAACATGAACATCAGGCACAATTATAACTTTATATTCACACATACAGTGGTTCTTGAAAGTTTGTGAAGCCTTTAAAACTTTCTAAATTTCTACCCTGATGCATGCTCAATAATCCAGGTATAAAAATCTTTAAAAAAAAAAAAGCCAAGTCTGGTCCTCTGGACATTCAAAAAACAAAACAAAACCAAGCCAAATTTTTTTTTTTATAATTGTAGAAACGTTTCGTCTTTCGTACGAAAGACTTCCTCAGTCTGAGATGCTGTATTCAGCTCAGTCAGTCTTATAAATAGCACCCTCTCACAGTGGATCAACCAGTTTGCTGATGACAACCAAAAGCAGGTGCTCACATGATCAAGGAGGACCATCAGCCTAACGATGGATTGTTAGCACCCTGATGGTTGTTTGCTATTCACAGAGGGCTGAGTGATACTAGCAATAACAGCATTGTAAGAGGGGGACAGTTGAACCCGGAGGCCTCCACCTCTGTTTAATGATGGACAGTTTCTTTTCACAAAGATGGCCTCCTTTACTCCTCTCTCAAACCATTGTTCCTCTCCATCAAGGATGTGAACATCTTCATCCCTGAAAGAGTGACCGCTGGCCTGGAGATGAGTGTAGACCGCAGAGTCCTGGCACATTCAGTGTAAGACAACACTCCGGTACACAGTTACATGCCAGGGAAAAAGTAAAGCTGGTGAAGAATTTATCTGACAGACAGCTCACCCAACAAGACAGAGATTCTTGCCAGAGGACAGAACTTTGCAGTTGCACCAAGTAGAATTCCTCTGTAGAGATGATCACAGCCATTGAGTCAGCAATCCGTAACAACAAAATTAAAGATTTTGAAGCAGAACAACTCAGAATCAAAGTTTCAGCCTGTCTCAGTAATGCTAAACCACCACCTTCCAATATCAGTAGAGAAGAGAGGGATGCACTCACCACTCTTAGCAAGGACAAAAACATCATAATTCTCCCAGCAGACAAAGGAAGGTTCACAGTGATTTTGAACCAGAAAGACTATCATGAGAAATGTATGTCACTCCTTAGTGACTTAACCACTTATGAACCGCTGAAAAGAGATCCAGGAAGTGGTTACAAGAAGAAGTTGATAGATTGCCTGAAAATTTTGGAGCAAGACAAGGCTATTGACAGTATTCTGTACCACAGACTGTACCCAGGGGAGGCCACACCTAGTCTCTATGGTTTACCTAAAATTCACAAACAAGATGTACCTGTAAGACCAATTGTTAGCATGATTAACTCTGTCACTTATGTTTCCAAATATCTGGTGTCTGTACTCATCCCTTTAGTTGGCAGCTCAGAACATCCTCTACAGAACACCATGGACTTTGTGGATAAGGTGATGGATATCATCATGGAGACTGATGAAACAATGGTCTCTTTTGATGTCACATCACTCTTTACGTGCATTCCTGTTGATGAGGCAGTAGAGGTGGTCTGTTTAAGGTTAAAATCAGACACCACTCTGAGCAACAGGACCACACTTTCCACAGAACAACTGTGTCAACTCTTGAAACTGTGCCTGCAGTCAACCTACTTCACATATGGGGAGCAATATTATAGGCAGAAACATGGGTGTGCTATGGGATCTCTAGTTTCTCCTATTGTTGCCAACCTGTACATGAAGGAGGTAGAAAAGAGCCTTGACGTCCTTTTCAGGGACACTACCAAGTCATTGGATCAGATATGTTGACGACACCTGGGTTAAAATTAAATCTCAGGAAGTCCAACATTTTACTGAGCACATCAACTCTGTGAATAAATATATCAAGTTCACACGAGAAGATGTAAAAAAAATGGCAGGTTGGCTTTCTTGGACTGTGAGGTCTCAGTTTCTGATAGAGGATATTTGCAAACTGAGGTGTACCGCAAACCCACCCACACAGACCAGTATTTGCAGTTTGACTCTCAATACTCTGGAGCACAAGTTAGGAGTCATCAGGACTCTGTATCACAGAGCAGACAGCGTCCCCACTAACTCAGGAGCCAGATAGAAGGAGAAATCCCACACAAGACAGGCTCTAGAGAAATGTGGATATTCTAACTGGGCCTTCCTCAAAGCAGAGAAGAAACCCAAACAGGAGTCTAGCCAGCCATCAGGTGAAAGGAAGGAACCCAGACCCAGACCAGTGGTCGTTCCGTATGTTGCGGGAGTTTCAGAGAAACTGAGACGTTTATTTTCTAAACACAACGTCCCAGTGGCTTTTAAACCCCAAAATACATTACGGCAAAGACTGGTTCATCCCAAAGATCCAGTCCCCCGGCACAAACAGAGTAATATTGTGTATGCTGTTCAGTGTCAGGAGGGCTGTGATCAGTCTTATATCGGGGAAACTAAACAGCCACTGGCCAAAAGGATGGCCCAGCACAGAAGATCAACATCATCAGGTCAGGACTCTGCGGTCTACACTCATCTCCAGGCCAGCGGTCACTCTTTCAGGGATGAAGATGTTCACATCCTTGATAGAGAGGAACGATGGTTTGAGAGAGGAGTTAAGGCCTTGTTATACTCGGCAAGATGCCCTGTCGCACGTCTTTTACCCCCCGTTGAGTGAGCAAACATTGCGCAACTTTTGGCCACACTCCCGCTGTGATCCCCCGGTGACAGCGCATCGTGTACATAGCCCCCTGTCAGAACTCCGAGACGCCGACGATGCGGCTCGCAGTGTGTGATTGGTTCAAAGTTTGTGGGCGTTTTTTTTTTGCTTTGACAGACACATGGATAGTTTTGAAGAGAAAACTTGTCTGTGTGTGCGCGCGCACGCAAACCGTGGTCTCAGCACTTTGCGCATTGCACCCAACACACACACACACACACATACATATATATATATAAATATATATATATATATATATATATTTACTCGCGCGCACACAAAAGCATGCGCGCACCTGCATGCACCCTTTAAAAGAAAGCAAACTCCACTGTTAGACCACAAGCCATGGTGGTCTAGTGGTTAACACGATGCGCTGCCACTCCCAAGGACGTGAGATCGAATCTTACATGGTTGTTTTTAAAAAAAAAAATTTATAATACGGTTATACGGGTACAGCGAGCAAAACTGTAACTAAAGCCTATTTTTATTTTACAGAAGAGAGCCATAAGAATTATTACAAGAAAACATTACTGCCATCCATCAAATGTTTTGTTTTACAAATTGAAATTGCTAAAGTTTTTTTAAAATGATTTGGTTGACTATAATATTCTTTTATTATTGTTCAAAGCTCAGAATTTATGGTTTTGTGTGAGAAATCATTTAATATCTTATATTTTTTTATATATGTGATTGCTATTTGAATTGATTGTTAATTTTGTTTGAAGAAGGGGCAGAAATAATGAGATTTTTTTCTTCTTCTGCCTCCTTTCATTTCATGTATTGTTTTGTTTTATAATGTGGTTTTGTAAATAATTTTCTTGTGTTTTTACAATTTGAAATGAATAAATTCAATAAAAAAAAAAAAAAGTTGGAAGAGGGAGGGAAGAGGGAGGGATTTATTATAATTTATCCCCCACGTCTTGCCAAGTATAAACACTCAATGCGGTCGGTGACACACACGCAATTGCATCATCGCTGGGTTCACTCAGCGGGGGGTAAAAGACGTGAGACACTAGTATAAACCTAGCTTAAAGGAGGCCATCTTTGTGAAAACAAACCGTCCATCATTAAACAGAGGTGGAGGCCTCCGGGTTCAACTGTCCCCCTCTTACAATGCTGTTATTGCTAGTATCACTCAGCCCTCTGTGAATAGCAAACAACCATCAGGGTGCTAACAATCCATCGTTAGGCTGATGGTCCTCCTTGATCGTGTGAGCAGCTGGTTTTGGTTGTCATCAGCCAACTGGTCGATCCACTGTGAGAGGGTGCTATTTATAAGACTGAGGCTGAAACACCCTCATTTGCCCAACTCTGGGCCCCTGAGCAAGGCCCTTAACCCCCAATTTACACTACATGCGTTCCGGCTCCGCTCCGCTCCGCAGGTTGTAGCTGAGCGTTTCAAGTCCAGTTTACACTACCTCCGCTCCGGTCCGCCTGGATGCGCCGCTCCGAGACGCATGCGCGGGAATTGCGAGATCGCGCAATAAATAAAAAAGGATTTATAAAAAGGATGACTGGTGTCATATAATATAGTGTAATTCTCAACTTCCACAATAAGTCTCTCCTCATCCATTGTTGTGTCTGCCTTGATCTTCTCTCGTAAATGAGCGACAGGACATGGTTTGAGCAACAGGAAGTGATTTATTACATTTCAGAAGAAAATACTTTTTTTATTTCTTTCTTTCTTGTATTGCATTTGTAGGCGTAGTCATAAATGATAGTTTGAAAGCATTTTTGTACAAATAAATCCGTATAGACCTAGGATTAGTCCGCCCGTGGTGATTTTATTTTGTAAATACGGATGTTGTGCTCGTTCCTTTTCCTGTTGGTGCGATGTAATCTTTAACGCCAAAATTACACCACACGCGTCACGGCTCCGCCCCGCTCCGGTCCGACCTCCGCAGCAAATACGCACCCATTATAATCAATGACAGAATTTACACTGGCTCCGCACGGCGGCAGCGAGCTGCGGAGAGCGGACGGCAGTCCGTCAAAATTAGAAATTTTTCTATTTCTGCCGGACGCCGGAGCTGTGCGGAGGCACCAACAGGAAAAGGAACGAGCACAACTTCCGTATTTACAAAATAAAATCACCACGGGCGGACTAATCCTAGCTCTATACGGATTTATTTGTACAAAAATGCTGTCAAACTATCATTTATGACTACGCCTACAAACGCAATACAAGAAATAAATAAATAAATAAAGTATTTTATTCTGAAAATGTAATACCTCACTTCCTGTTGCTCAAACCATGTCCTGTCGCTCATTTACGAGAGAAGATCAAGGCAGCAGTCTCTACTGTTGTTCTCCTTCTTCCACCGAATGAATTGTTTTGTTCTGACTTACTTATTTATCACTTGATTTATCGCGCGATCCCGCAAATCCCGCGCATGCGTCTAGGAGCGGCGCATGCAGGCGGACCTGAGCTGAGCGGAGGTAGTGGAAACTGGAGTTTGAGACGCTCAGCTGCGACCTGCGGAGCGGACCGCAAGTAGTGTAATTTTGGCGTAAAAGTTGACTCCGGCACAGCTCCGGCGTCCGGCAGAAATAGGATCGGATCTAATTTTGACGGACTGCCGTCTGCTCGCCGCCGCCGTGCGGAGCCAGTGTAAACGCTCTCATTGATTATAATGGGTGCGTATTTGCTGCGGAGGTCGGACCGGAGCGGAGCGGAGCCGGAACGCATGCAGTGTAAATTGGGGGTAACCCCCACCACCTGCTCCCTAAAAACAGGTCTCTCTTGAAAATGAGTTCTCGTGGCTCAATGTGACTACCTGTATAAATAAAGGGTAAATGAAATGGAAAAAAAGTAAGAAAAGGCTGATTTAAAGGTAAAAGTACCAAAAGGCTATTCAACATATAAAAATATAAAAAGTCTAGCTAAAAGTCAAAAGTAGAAAAGCAACAGCTAAAAGCCAAAAGTAGCAGAACAATAACTAAAAGCAGTGTAGCAATAGACCAGCTAAAATTACAAAAAGTTTGGAAACAGAAAAACAGCTGAATCTTCATTCATACAAACAAAACGCAAAAGTTTTAGCAAGTTTTTTTTTTAAAGAAATATCTGTTAAAGATACTTTACATTCTTAAAGAAACTAATTTCAATGTTCGTCTTACACTTTTCACAAAACCAGCCAACTTACTCCATATGCTGCAGCGTTTTTAAATCCATCGAAGATAAAAAGTAAGAACAACAAAGCGGCAACTCTGAAGGAAAAAATGTGTGGCTTTCCAGGACTGAATGTGGAATATTAAACACGCCAAACGGACAGGAAGCTGCTGAAAACAGCAGGAAACACTGCACTTCCCTGACACACAACGTGATTGGGGCGCACTTCCTGTTGCCATTGTTACAGGAAACTAGTCAAGGATTTCTTTTTTACCTTAAAGGAAGTCTGAACAAAACACATATGTGAGCACTCAGACTTAAATTCAGCAGACGACACATGTTCTCTGGAGGAAAAAGGAAAAATAGGACTTACAGTAAATATGTTTGCCCGCATGACATCCATGTTTAACAAGCACAAGACAAACAAAAATACAACAAAAAAGTAAAACAGTTTAAGCTTTACTGTGCACACAGACACCTACATCTGGTACTAAGTGGTGCTAAAATTCAAGAAGATCCTTTAACTTGTTCTTAGTAACTATGACTGTCGCCAACTCAACTAAGCCAGTCATGGCCAAAGTGGTTCAAAACAAAGTTTATGCTCAATAATCGAGGTAAAAAAATCCAACAAAGTTAAGTTAGGTCTTCTGGATGGTTACTTTTCGGCGGGGGAGAGGGTGGACTCCAGAAACCAACTTACCACCTTTAAACTGGTTGACCCTCTATGAGAAGGTGCTACTTATGGGACTGAGTTTGTTGTGGCTCCTCAGACTGATGAAGTCTTTTGGATGAAAAATGAAACGTTTCAACACAAAGAAGCAGTCCAGAGGACCTGACTTAACTTTGTTAGATTTTTACCTAGCTTATTGAGCATGAACTTTAAGTACTAAAAGGCACTGAGAAAAGCTAATATACGGAGTAGGATTAGGGCCACAGTGCAATCTTTTTTCCCCCCTCTTAATTCTGAGGGGAAAAAGTCAGAATTCTGAGATTAAAGTCAGAATTTGAGGAAAAAAAGTCAGAAAAAAACAAGGAATTCAAGGATTTAAGGTTCAAGGTCATTTGCATCACATGTGGTACATGAGGTGGAAAGAAATTGTCTACACAGGGTCCCAGTTACATTCAACAACTGTTGTTATAATCCTAAGGAGACAGAGATATTTGTAAAACCAAAATACAGAACTAGTTTGAAGAGATAGTCTACCTCAATCTAGGGAATTGGATTGTGGAATGGTTTGGAGAATTAAGTTAAAAATGAATCAAAAAAGGCGTCCAATACAGAAACAACTGGACTTTATTTGTAACAGAAAATGTTTCGCTTCCCATCCGGGGAGCTTTTTCAACTCAATGAGCAGGCTGTGATGAGGGAAGCTATAAACAGGCTGAGGTGACACGCATCAACCTATGTAAATTGAAAGCTAACACACACACACATACTTGACATAACACATACATGTGACACATTCAAAGTTCAGCGTGTGGAAGCAGGGCTTGCAGATGACACACACACATCCTACTGTATGTAAATTGACAAATCACACCTCAACAGCAGGGACCTCTCAAAGTCCTTGCCAGTCTAATTCACAAACGAGGCCCCTCTGTTCTCATCAGGTGCGAAACGTCTGGGAATCATCCCCAGGACCGCACTATAAGTTTTAGAAAGTTGAAATCTGAGGACTCCTCCTCTGTTTAACGATGGTTTCTCTCGTTTTACATAAACAGCTTCCTTCACACCCCTCTCAAACCACCTGTGCTCTCGGTCCAAAATATGTACATTCTGGTGCTCAAAAGAGTGCCCCTTGTCCGTGAGGTGGAGGTGAACAGCTGAGTTTTATCCAGAGGAGGAGTCTCTCCTGTGTTGGGACATTCTTCTGTGAATGGGCTGTTTAGTTTCTCCAATGTAGAGGTCTGTACAGTCCTCGCTGCACTGGACTGCGTACACTACACCACTCTGTTTGTGTGTGCGTGTCTTGTCCTTAGGGTGTTTAAAATGCCAAAATTAAAATGTAAGTTAAAAATGCCAAGTCAATGTGTACATTTAAGAAAATCATTTAAGAAAAATATTAAGATTTTTTTCTTCTTCTGACGCCTTTCATTTTATATATGTCTTGTCTTTTCTTTTCTCTTATTGTATGTATTATTGTTATTTGTTTTAATTATAAAATGAATAAATAAACAAACAAACAAACAAACAAAATGATCAAAACTGAATTGTAAAAAAACATATGAAGTAGCGTAATGTGTATTGTATTAGTTAGAAAAATTACAAAGAGTTATTCATTTTGTTCTGTTACTTGAAGATTATTATTGATTGAACTAATTGTTGGAAAAAAGGGACAGATATAATAAGAATTTTTCTTCCTTCTGCTACCTTTCATTTTATATTTTGTAAGTTATCGTTTACGGGATTGTTTTGTATTGTATTTTAAAATGAACACATTTTATAAATAAAAATAAATCAATAAAACGATAGAAAAAAAAGTGTAAAAAGAAACTGTAAATAAGGATCTAAGATATAAACTAAGATATACGCTAAATTATCTAAGATATACACTAGTCATGAATAGTGCAAACAATACAGTGAACAACAGCAGCATGATTCTCATAGGTTTTGTTTGGCAATAATTTAATATAACTTAATGTGAGCGGAGTTGGGCTTGGAGCCAACCCCAAAACTAAAATAAACTGGGATTTATTCAGTCAGAGTCAGAGAGTCAGAGAGAATTTATTGTCATTTGCACCGCATGTAGTACATGTGTTGAAAACGAGATTATGTACACAGGGTCCCAGTTACATCCAACAACAAATGCAAGAGAAAAACAATAATAACATCTAGGATTAACTAAGAGAGACATCAGCTAGTAATACACTAAGCCCTAATGTAGTAGAAAAACATCATTATAAACAGCAGCACGAACATGAGCAGATGGTCACAGATGAACGCAGCAACAAGAAACAGATCAGTATCAGCATGATGTGACATTTTGCAGTGTTTATTCTTATTATTTATTTATTCATGAGTCTGACAGCCTCAGGGTAGAAGCTGTTCCTCAGTCTAGTGGTTCTACATTTGATGCTCCTCAACCTCCGTCCCGAGGGGAGTGGTGCAAAGAGTGAGTGTGCTGGGTGAGTGAGGTCTTTCATGATGCAGGTGGCTCTTTTTCTGCATCTGGAGGTGTAAATGTCTGTGATGGTGGGGAGACTGACTCCCACAGACTTCTGTGCAGCCTTCACCACTCTTTGTAGAGCTTTCCTCTCTGCAACTGTGCAGCCTCCATGCCACACGTTGATGCTGGAGCACAGGACGCTCTCCACTGCACACCTGTAGAACGAGGTGAGGACTGAGCTTCTCAGACCAGCTCGTCTCAGCCGTCTGAGGAAGTAGAGTCTCTGATGACCTTTCTTGATCAGGCTGGTGGTGTTATTGCTCCAGCTGAGGTTATCATTCAAGTGTACACCCAGGTACTTGTAGCTGGAGACCACCTCCACCGCAGATCCACCTATATACAGTGGGGTGTGGGTGTGTTTGTTCCTTCTGAAGTCCACAATCATCTCCTTCGTCTTCTTCACATTCATGTGAAGGTTGTTCTCTTTGCACCAGCTCTCCAGATGTTCCACCTCCTGTCTGTAGCTGGATTCATCATTATCTGTGATGCATCCCACCACAGCTGTATCATCTGCAAACTTAACAATATGACAGCCTGGATGTGTGGCTGTACAATCATATGTGAGCAGAGTGAACAGAAGAGGGCTCAGCACACATCCTTGAGGAGAGCCAGTGCTGAGGGTGATGGTGGAGGAGGAGAAGTTGTGGATCTTCACGGATTCAAAGCATGTAACATCTTCACGGATTCAAAGCATGTAACAAAAATACAGAAACAAGGTGCTAAAAGTGAAAAAGAAATATATGTACAGCAGCATGGTCCTGTTGGCAGAGTTCTGATGACAGTGAGGTTATCTTAGCAACATGGTCCAGTTAGCAGCATGATACTGTTAGCAGTGAGGTTTCTCTTAGCATGGTCCCATTGGCACCATTGTACTGTTAGCGGTGTGATTCGGTTAGTGGCGTGGTCTTGTTAGCAGTGTTAGCTGTTAGCAGCTTGCAATGATCGCAGCAGTTGCCCTTCCAGACTTCCCTCCATAATTGGGTCCGGCAAACGGAAAACATCCTAGGTTTCTTAGCAGAACCGAATGGGTCCATAGAGTTTGGGGCGTGTAGACAGATGGAGGATCATTGAGACAGTCGCCATGACAGGCCTGAGCCTGAGGCTGGAAGGACTGAAACACAATGGCAGGATGGCAAGGTAGCGACACAGAAAACTCCACAAGTGTGTCACAGTCATACCCATACTGTGGATGTGCATTGTAGGCACAAAAAAAAAAAAGTTAAAACAATAGCAACAAGAATATAAAAAGATTGAGTTCACCGGGAGATTGTAAAGTTGCTGCTCGGTTGAGCGTGGGCATCTTGGAAAAAGTCAGAACTCTGAGATTTAAGTCAGAATTCTGACTTTTTTTCTCAAAATTAAAGAAATAATTATTGCACCATGGCCCTAATCCTCTTCCGTGCTAATTCTTATAATAATAATAATAATAATAATGAATTCAATTTATGAGCGATTCTGTTCATAACTTTTATGGACAGAATTTCTAGGCGCAGCCAAGGTGTTGAGAGGATCCGTTTTGGTGGCCTTAGAATCTCTTCTCTGTTTTTTGCAGATGATGTGGTCCTATTGGCTTCATCAGTTCGTGATCTACAGCTTTCGCTGGAGCGGTTTGCAGCTGAATGTGATGCGGCCGGGATGAGGATCAGTTCCTCCAAATCCGAGGCCATGGTCTTGAGCCGGAAAAGGGTAGCATGCCTTCTCCAGGTCGGGGAGGAGGTCCTGCCCCAAGTGGAGGAGTTTAAGTATCTCGGGGTCTTGTTCACGAATGAGGGAAAACTGGAGCGTGAGATCGATAGGCGGATAGGTGCAGCGTCCGCAGTGAAGCGGGCGCTGTACCGGTCTGTCGTGGTGAAGA
>JBBPBX010005873.1:32667-42898 GCA_038048925.1 Garcialebias charrua
AAGTAAATACGGATTTTGCCGTTTCCATTAAGCTTTTCTGCTGCGATACTTCAAAATGCGCACCTAGAAACCTTGATGGAAACACGGCTACTGTCTCCAGACCATACAACATAGCTGGTCTCACCACTGTCTTGTAAACTTTTCCTTTGACCTTTGCTGACACCTTTTTGTCACAAATCACTCCTGAAACTTTTCTCCATCCACTCCATCCTGCCTGGACTCTCTTCTTCACCTCTTTACCACATTCCCCATTTTCCTGGACAGTGGACCCCAAGTACTTGAAGTCCTGCACCTTTGTGACCTCTGACCCTTGTAGCCTCACTGTTCCACTGGCCTCCCTCTCATTCACACACATGTACTCTGTCTTACTACGGCTGACTTTCATTCCTCTTCTTTCAAGTGAATACCTCCACCTCTCCAAGTTCTCTTCCACTTGTTCCCTGTTCTCACCACAGATCACAATGTCATCTGCAAACATCATAGTCCATGGGGATTCCTGCCTGACCTCATCTGTTAGTCGGTCCATCACCAGAGCAAACAAGAAGGGGCTCAGAGCCGATCCTTGATGCAATCCCACCTCCACCTTGAAGCTATCTGTCACTCCTACAGCACATCTCACCACTGTCCTGCTGTCTTCATACATGTCCTGTACCAGTCTAACATACTTTTCTGCCACTCCAGATTTCCTCATGCAATACCACACCTCCTCCCTTGGCACCCTGTCATATGCTTTTTCTAAATCCACAAACACACAATGGAGTTCTTTCTGACCCTCTCTGTACTTCTCTATCAACATCCTCAAAGCAAAGATGGCATCTGTGGTGCTCTTTCTTGGCATGAAACCATACTGCTGCTCACAGATAGTCACCTCTTGTCTAATGGTGTGTTCACACAGAGCAGCGTTTTGAACCTCCAAAATGCTCCTCACGCACGCAAGTGGACGCACTTGTGAATGTAGCGTGTTCAAAACTGAACGCCAGAAGCCAGAAGCTGCTGGGTGTGTGGGAGGAGCTTACCGGTACACAGAGCCCTGCACACGGAGTCCTGCTCACTCCGCCAGGCGAGGAGGAGCTGTTTATTTCCGTCTCTGTCGAGCAGACTTGACTGGTCGTGAAGGAATTGTCGCGAACACACAGCTACAATGAGTTTCTCTTCCATAGTTCACGAGCTCGCGGGTCTTTTCTTTTTTTTTTCCGACAAACAATACGTCACATAGTGCGCGCGCACCCTCGTTTCCGCGTCACATAGGGACTCTCCCACTGCCCCCTCTCTTCTGCCCCCCGACTCTCCCTGATTGGTTGACACACCAACCAATCAGGTGGAGTTGAGCGGCGTTTGAAAGTTTGAACCGCGAAATCTTCAACATGTTGAATGCTCGGTTTGGAGGTGGAAGCCGGTTCACGTGCACGAAAAAACGCTACTCAGCACGCTCAACACGCACGCGACCTGACGCCAGACGCCAGGAGGTGCCTGGAAGTGCGTCCACCATTGATTTTACATGGAGGCTGGAAGCTTGCAGCTTGAAAACGCTGCTCTGTGTGAACACACCATAAGCCTTCCTTCCACAACTCTCTCCCAGATCTTCATTGTGTGGCTCATCAACTTAATTCCCCTGTAGTTGCTACAACTCTGTACATCACCCTTGTTCTTAAAAATGGGAACCAGCACACTTCTTCTCCATTCTTCAGGCATTTTCTCACCCTCAAATATTCCATTAAATATTTGAGTCAAAAACCTCACTGCCATCTCTCCAAGACATTTCCAAACCTCCACTGGTATGTCATCAGGTCCTACTGCCTTCCCCTTCTTCATTCTTTTCAGAGCTTTCCGGACTTCACCCTCACTAATCTTTCCCACTTCC
Source organism: Garcialebias charrua (assembly GCA_038048925.1). Classification (NCBI taxonomy): domain Eukaryota; kingdom Metazoa; phylum Chordata; class Actinopteri; order Cyprinodontiformes; family Rivulidae; genus Garcialebias; species Garcialebias charrua. Next base: position 34,529 of record JBBPBX010005873.1, read on the forward strand.
TGGTCCACAGTTTCTATTACCTCCACTCTTCTTTCTCTTTCATTCTCTTCATTCATTAGCTCCTCAAAGTAATCCTTCCATCTTCCCATCACACTCTCCTCACTTGTTAGAACATTCCCATTCCCATCTTTAATAAGCCTAACCTGCTGCACATCCTTTCCAGCCTGATCCCTCTGTCTTGCCAATCGGTACAAGTCCTTCTCGCCCTCTTTAGTGTCCAGTCTCCCATACAACTCATTGTACGCCCTCTGCTTTGCCTTAGCTACTTCCCTCTTTGCTCTATGTCCCATCTCCTTATATTCCTGTCTCCTCTCTTCAGTCCTCTCACTGTCATATTTCTTCTTGGCTAATCTCTTTCTTTGAATGGCGTCCTGCACTTCACTATTCCACCACCAGGTTTCCTTATCATCCATTCTCTGTCCAGATGACACACCAAGTACCTTCCTACCTGTCTCTCTAATTACTGTTGCTGTAGTAGCCCAGTCACTTGGAAGCTCTTTCTTACCACCCAGAGCCTTTAACAGCTCGTCTCTGAATTTCTCACAACATTCTTCCTTCTTTAGCTTCCACCATTTGGTCTTCTTCTCTGATTTTACTCTTTTTCTCTTCTTCGCAACAACAGTCATTCTACACACAACCATCCGATGCTGTCTGGCCACACTCTCCCCTGCCACAACCTTACAGTCTCCAATCTCCCTCAGGTTTCCTCTTCTACACAGAATGTAGTCGACCTGTGTACTCCTTCCTCCACTTTTATAGGTCACTCTATGTTCCTCCCTCTTTTGGAAATAGGTATTGACTATAGCCATTTCCATTCTCTTGGCAAAATCCACCACCATCTGTCCTTCCTGGTTTCTTTCCTTGACACCAAACCTACCCATCACTTCCTCATCCCCTCTGTTTCCTTCACCAACATGTCCATTCAGGTCTGCTCCGATCACCACTCTTTCCTCCCTGGGAATACTCTCTATCACTTCATCCAAATCTTTCCAAAATGTATCTTTCTCCTCCCCATCACATCCAACCTGTGGAGCATAACCACTGACTATGTTTAGCATCAGACCTTCTACTTCTACCTTCAGGCACATCACCCTATCTGACACTGGACTAATGTACAACAAAATGGGAAAAAGTGTTTTAATATCAAAAACAAAGACAGTTTCTGAAATTAAATGACAAATTTAGGAGCTCAGTTATTTGAGAGGGGCTAGAGTTATTTTACAAAAGAGCCAGGAGAAATGGTTTGGGCATCGTGTGTCTTCTTGGCTTCTATTGCAGGAGGTTTTTCTTTCATCTCCAACCAGGTGAAGGTAAATTCAGAGTAAATCTCAGAGAGATATTAGACCGCACCTGACTTGGGAATGCCCAAAGTCCTCCAAGATGAGCTGGATGAGGTGTGTGAAGTGGGGAAGGTCTGGGGGGTCTCTGTTCAAGTTGATGAACCACAGCTCGGTTGGATGCACAGATAAATTAAATGAACATGCTCCACAACATCTTTTTTTTTTTTGGTCTGTTTTGTTTTCCTAAAACAACAAGCATTGATTTTTTGTTTAGTTTTTTATTTCTGTGTATTTTTAAGGATTTATCAAGTAATGCAGAAACTTGTTGCACAAGACTATTTTACTTTTGGCATTACAGTATACTTTATTTTATCTTTACTCTATCTGAACCTTATGGTCAGCAGCATCTTGATTTTTAGGATGCTCAGAAGCAACAGATAGATGTTTGCTCATACACTTCAAACAGGTGTGAAGGGAGTGGAGTAAAATAAGTGATTTTATCTGAACTCTGCAGTGCCTGTGTGTGTAGACTGTGGCTACTCACCGCCCTTGCGTCCCCCGTCCCCCCCCCCAGTGTAATGTCGGCGTCATTATGTGCTCGTGTGCAAGATTTATATATATTTTTTTCATTTTCACATTTTTAACCTTCAGAGGTCAAAAGTGTGTTGGGAATTTTTGTTTGTCTCCAAACCCTATGTGTCATTTTTCAACACTTTTATTGTCTGTCCAACAGATCTCACTTGTAAATGAGTCTTCGAGGCTCAATGTGACTTATCTGTTTAAATAAAGGTTGAATAAAAAAAGAAGAAGAAGACAATGAAGAGGCCTTTCTAATATTTAGAGGAAGAGCATTGGATATAAATGTTTCCGTTAACTTATTTTTACATATGAATGTTTCTGTTCAGGGCTGTGAGATGACTTCTGTTGTGACTTGGTGCTATATAAATAAAATGAATTGAAATTGAAGACAAGATGACAAAATAAGCTCATGACCGTTTAATAACTAATCAGAAGATGTGATTAGAAGCAGTTGTTCCACTGAATTTGGTGCCCGCATTTCAATTGAAATGTTATCAATTAGGTGATTTATTGTTTTTTATTCTTCATCATAAGGTTGAGTTTTTAGATCAATCCTTAGTAAGATAAGATAAGACAGAACTTTATTTATCCCACAGGAAATTGTTGAGAGCTACACGAGCCACTAATGTGTTGTTTTCTGTCTTGATTAATAACCAGAGCTAATATTGTGAAACTAGATTAATCGAAGTTGAGCTAGACATTTTTTCTCGTCATTTACCCAGGTGCATAACTATCTCATCATGCTCCCTTATGAAAAATGGCTGCAGCAAGAAATTGTCTAATTCTTTCTACTTGGAACTCTTATTTCGAGATCAGGATTTATTGTCGCGCACTGCAGCCCGCAGTAATCACACAACATAAAAACAATAAGAACTATCACATATTATTTACAGAAATTAGGTTCTGGGTATTAAAGCTAAACTTGCTCTTCCTGCTGTTAGATGGCGGTGCTAAGTTGTGTAATAAAAACATAAAGAGTGTTACACACAGCTTCGTTCACCTCCACAAAGATTGACTACATTATAGATTTTATTAATGAGAATTCTAATTAAACGTGTTACATTGAAGAACTCGTATGATATAAATGTTTGTCCTGGTTAATTAAAAAGAGCCAGATGAGTGTGTGTATTAAACAAACTGGCAGGTGTGTGGCAAACAGTAAAAAAAAAACAAAAAAACTAATAATTAAAAAAAAAAACACGTTAAGATGGGAGGAAACGTGCATGAGCGACTCTGGATCTCTGCTCGGTCTTTTGTGTTGGATTGGCGAGTTTTTCTACGTCGGCGTTAATAAGCAGTGAAGAGTCACCGCACCTCATAATGAGCCCAGCCAAGTGAATCAATCTTGTGTTTTCACTGCACGCTTTCAATATTTTCTCAAGGTTTACCCCCAAAAAACACATTAGCGCAACGCTTGTGTACCCACCCTCCCAAAAGAACAACAACAATCTGGAACGCGTTGTCGTCAGTGACAAATGACGCACTAAAATCACTTTCCTAAGGTAATTAAATATTTAAAAGCACCTGAAATCACTGACGCGTGCACGGCTCTCATTACGTACCTGACTTTTTCCACACAACAGCAGTTTTGCACAAAGAGAATAATCCTTTAAATGAGGTTTGTGCTGTCAGTTTGAAGCGTTTTGTTTCTTTATCGCACTGATTCATCGGCTGCATGTTGTGCAGATAAACATCACGCACATGAAAGAAAAGGATTAGGAATTATCGCAGAAAAAGAAATCTAATTACCTGGTCTTTATTTAGGATGTACGCAGTCGGTGCTGATTGATTGGCATACATGTGAAGAAATTGAGGTTTGTGCAACAGTTATACTTTATAAGAATAAATGTTTTATAAAACTCACATTTTATTATACAGATACCGGTAAAAAAAAAAAAGACCAGCACATTTTGTATTGCTCTCATTCTGTTTGTTGCCACGTCCCTCTTACACTCCTTGTAATTTATTCACTCGCAGATATTTTCACCTTCAGTTAATTTTCAGTTCAGTTCTTGTTTTTTTGTTCACCTCCTGTTCGGTGTAGTTTATTCTCACAGCGGGTTTGATCTGAGCTGCATGTGTTTTTGTAATGACCGTTGTTCCTGACTCTGATTATCGCCCACTTCCACAGGGGAAGAGCAGGTAATGTTTTTGTCTGTGCCTTTGTGATTTCTGTTTTCACCGTCTGTCCGTTACCAAAACATTTCATGAACCACTGCACGGATTTTAATGAAGCTTGCTAAAAGTATTCTGAATACACGACTGCAACTCATTAAGTTGTGGAGTCTGCCCAAATAAAAATGGCTGACACAGCCAAGTGACTTCAAAAAACACAAAAACAAGTATAACCCAGTCAAATGTACAGATATTTAGCTAACATTAGGAGTGTCTGAACCTGAGAGTCATTCACAGCATGTACTCTGAGCCGTAATTTACTGTAATTCCCAGACTATAAGCCACTTTTTTTTTTTTTCACACGCTGTGAACACCACGGTTTATACAATGCAGCGGCTAATTTATGGATTTTTTATTTATTTTTTGGACGAGCTGACGAGCTTTATGCAGCCCAAACGTTTAGCCTCGTCAGACCCGGGCACTCACACAGCTGCCCAGTACACGTCTCTATAGGTGGAGGAGTCCTTGTGACTCAATGAGACTACCTTTGTTAAAAAAAAAAAAACAATAATAATAATAATAATAAAAAAATAATAATAATCTGACCAATAAAATTACCGAACAGATCAATTCAATTCAATTCAGTTTATTTATATAGCGCCAAGTCGCAACAGAAGTCATCTCAGGGCACTGAACAGAAACATTTATACACAAAATAATAAGTTAACACTATTTATCTGATGAGCAGACTGATTTGAATTTAACTCCATTGCAGACCTCTCACGACAGGGGGTCACAGTGGATGAATGAAACTTGGTTTCATTCATCCACTGTGGGGTGGGGAAGAAACAAAGTTCCTCCCCTATTCCACACCACCACCACCACCACCACCACCACGAACATAGGAGTCTCTGCAGTGGAAGTGGTCTCCAGATACATGTACTTGGGTGTTCACCTGATTGATAACCTCAGCTGGAACAACAACACCACCAGCCTGATCAAAAAAGGTCATCAGAGACTCTACTTCCTCAGACGGCTGAGACGAGCTGGTCTGGGAAACAGTCCTCACCTCCTTCTACAGGTGTGCAGTGGAGAGCATCCTGTGCTCCAGCATCAACGTGTGGCATGGAGGCTGCACAGCTGCAGAAAGAAAAGCTCTGCAGAGAGTGGTGAAGGCTGCACAGAAGTCTGTTGGAGTCAGCCTCCCCACCATCACAGACATCTACACTTCCAGATGCAGGAAGAGGGCCACCTGCATCATGAAGGACCCCACTCACCCAGCACACACACTTTTCCCCCCTCTCCCTTCAGGCAAGAGGTTGATGAGCATTAAGTGTAGAACCACTAGACTGAGGAACAGCTTCTACCCTGAGGCTGTTACTTATAAATCCCTAATCCAGTCAGTCACTGTGAAAAAAAAACCCTGTAATGCCACTTTGATGAGTGATATGTGCTGCTGATCATCCATGCTGCTGATCATCCATGCTGCTGATCATCCATGCTGCTGATCATCCATGCTGCTGATCATCCATGCTGCTGATCTCATGCTGCTGATTATGTCATGCTGCTGTATTCATTTGTACTCATCTACTCACATAGACTCATGTTCGTGCCGCTGTTGTTCGGCGTATTATTTTGACTATTGGTGTTTAGCAGATTTTGTAGTTTATATTTTAGATTCTTATTTACCGTTTCTTTTTACAATTTATATTTTTGCTATTGTTAGATGTAACTGGGACGCTGTATACGCAATTTCGTTCCACCTCATGTACCACATGTGATGAAATGACAATAAAATCAACTTGAATGGGGCCGAGATGGTGTAGAGGCAGGGCAGCCGGCTCAGGACCGGAAGGTCCCGGGTTCGATCCCCGGTCACTGCATACCTCGTTGTGTCCCTGGGCAAGACACTTAACCCTGAGTTGCTCCCGGTAGGACTGGATAGCGCCTTTCATGGCAGTTTACCGCTACCTGTGTAGGAATGGGTGTATGGCTGGTACTGTGAAGCACTTTGGGGCCCCTCATAGGGGGCTGGAAAGCGCTATATAGTAAGCTCCATTTACCATTTGAACTTGAACTAAATATGTGTAACTTCCCATTCGAGATGCTTTTTACATATTCAAGTTGGGAAAACTCACTGGCTGGGAAGCAGAACATCTTCAGCTGCAGTAAAGAAGTCCAGTTGCTTTTTTTTGTTTTGTATTTGTCATAAATAAATGGCAAAATTGTTGCCATACTACCATAAAATGTGTTTGCAGACCTGCAGCATTTATTGTTTTCTGTAATAATAAAAAGTAATCTAAAAAAAAAGTCCCGCACACTTTACAAATCTGTATCAGAGGACTGAAGATTTATTTGGAGCATGTGGCTTTTTTGCCCCTCATCTGAGCTCAGGGAGCTCTGTCATACACAATTATGCTTTCTTTGAAAATACATCCAGAACTTGCAAGCTTACGCACTGCAAAGGTCACTGGCAGACAGATGTTTTGTGTCCTGCCTTTCAGTCAAAACACAAACTGTGAAAAAGGGCCAGAGCTGTTCTGACAATCAGAAAAATGACTTAAATCGTGCAGTCAAGAATGTGCCTTTCAAGTCATGCCAAGAGATTCATTGCAGTGTAAAGAAGAATTTAGAGGGTAAACAGACAGATGGGCAGCACCAGAAATGGGCAAAATCTGACAAGAAAACATTTATTTTCCAATAAAAGACAAGCTTTTTTATTATTTTAACTGATATTTAATGGCAAAATGTCAACTCGTCTCTACAATCCCATTTTGAATTAAATTAAACCTGCAAAAAAAATAAAACTACCAACAATTGTTCTTTAATAAGGACTTGTTTGGAATATCAAAGTTTTAAAATGAAACATTATATTTAGCAACAAACCCACAAAGAAATTCTTATAAAAGCAGCCTGACAAGTGAAAGGAAGGTGGAAGGAGGTTTGCACACAACTAACAGAAACCAGGTATGATCAGTGTCAGGTTTCACACTGAAATCTGTCAGTCCTTCCAACACGTTTCTCTTACAGAAATGTCTGCCAACATTAAATCCTGTCAACTGCATGTTTTATTTTTATTTTTCAACCTACCTGGAGCAAAAAAATTATTAAAATGTATTCAGCTTCAGCAGAAGGAAAAGTCCACGTGATGAATTAAAAATGGCAGCTTGTGTGTGTATATATCTACGTGATTATTCTTATTATTTATTTATTTACGAGTCTAAGGTGTGTATATATATATATACAGTGGTGGGCAAATGAACGCTAGGTAGCGCTAAAGCGCTAATCCGCTTACAGTGGACCTAAACTTTTTGTCAGCGTTTTTGTGAATTGACTAACTTTTATAATTCATAAGCGGATTTGTGCTATTTTTATTTAAAATGCAGTACCGCTAATAACTAATTATCTATCAGTAAAAACCAATAAACTTATTTACAAGCTCTTATGCTGCTTGTTTTACCTTTTTCCCCACCGTAAACAGCAGAGAGGAGGAAGGGTGTGAGGGGGAGGGGGGCAGAGCTGAGAACAGACTCGGATCTACCATGTAGGTAAATGCCTGGGGGTCCCATTTCAGCAGTGGCCCCGGCCCCGCCTCGCCCCGTGCAGTCACCTACATCACTAACATTGATCCTGCTTGTTAATGTACATTTAACATAAAAATAATTATAGTTACGATGAAAACGATCATTAAATACGCAATAAAAAAAACGGTCGATTTCTTTATCCCCCTACTAAAAATGGACTATTCCATCTTGACATCTTCCGGGTCACTCAGAGGTGAACTCGGGGGCTAATTCTGTGGCTACTGTTTGTGCTGGGTACTTGGATAAATCCGTAGAGAACCCCGCTGTTTCAAGCCAAATTAACGCGGCCGGAGGAGTTTATTGAGGGTTTTGTGTCGACCATTTGACGGTGAGTCGTTATTTTTATGTATTTTAGTTACTTTTCATTAAATCTGTTGACTACCTATAGACGCTGAACTCTGTGTCCAGCTGGTTGTTTTGGGTTACTAATGGATAAATCCGTAGAGAACCCCGCTGTTTCAAGCCAAATTAACGTGGCCGGATGATTTTATTGTGTGTTTTGTGTCGACCATTCGACGGCGAGTCGTTAGTTTCATGTATTTGGGTTACTTTTATGTATAAATGCGGTGGCGACACACCCGTGTATTTGAGATTTAAACGTGGTTTTAGGGATTAAAAGATCATTCTATTTTTTGTTAATTTCGTGGCCGAATAGAATATATGTACGTAAAGTATTAAATAAATCCTTTGATTTTTGTAATTTCATCCTTTTAGGATCATTTTTGTTACTTTTCAGTTGGCAGTGTAGTGCAAATATTGATAACGCTGCCGGCTATATATAAATATATATATATATATATATATATATATAT
>JBBPBX010005873.1:60058-70470 GCA_038048925.1 Garcialebias charrua
GAAAGTTACTACTGTAACTACAGTTCTATGAATCCCGGATGACCACCAGAGGCAGTGCTTTCAAGCACGAATGAGCGTTCTTGCGCATGCACAGGATGAGTACAAATGACAACTAAATCATCCTGTGACCCGCCGGGGACCCACGTGACTCTATATAGGCACGTAGAATCTGACTTTCAAATCCCTGAAAACTTCTCGCGAAAGCAAGGATTCCGAAGGACTAAGCACTCTGGCGGTAATCCGGGATTCATAGAACCGTAGTTACAGTAGTAACTTTCGTTCTATTTCATCCCTCCTGACTGCCAGAGGTGGTGCTTTCAAGCACAGATGACGCATGGCAACATGGTCACGAGGAATCCGCAACGTTGAAGGAACAACTACCACGCCACTCACCTCAATGTGATGGGGAGATATGCTGATCCAGAACTCCTTGAAGGGGATAAGGCACAGCCACATTCACTCTGTAAAATTGAGTAAAGGTACTCTGAGACATCCAGGAGGCCGCACGGCATATACTGTCCAACGGTACCCCTGTCATGGTAGCAAAAGATGTCGACATGCCCGTCGTAGAGTGGCACTTCACTCCCGCTGGTAATGGCCGGTCCTGCAAGGCATAAGCTTTGGAGATCAAATCCACAACCCAGTGTGCCAGTCGCTGCTTAGAGAATGCCTGACCTGTCCGTGGGCCAGCGTAACACACAAAAAGGCCATTCGTCCTCTGGATGGGCGCCGTAGCGGCCATGTACGTCTCAAGTGGATGAACAGGGCACAGTTGTTCGAAGGAACCACCGGCGTCAAACCGGGCAAGATGGAACTGTTGGGTACTACCGGCTGGCAGGGACACTTTAGGCATAAATGCCACATCAGGCCACAGTGTGACACCTGAGCCATCAGGGTTCCATCTGCAGCAGGGCTCGGCCACTGAAAGAGCCTGCAATTCCCCCACACGTTTTGCGGAAGCCATTGCCAAAAGAAATACAGTTTTCAGTGAGAGCCATTTGAGGTCCGCAGATGCCATGTTCTCAAATGTGGGGGACCGAAGAGCCTCAAGCACCAGAGAAAGGTCCCATGCTGGCACCACAGGGCGATTGGGTGGATGAAAACGCCGAGCACTTTCAAAAACAGTGCAACGTCCTTGTCCCGGCCTGCACCGATCAACCATTTAGTCTGATATGCCAGCGAGAAATGGTAGCCACATATACCTTCAAGGTAGATGAGGACTGTCCTCGATCCAGTAACGCTAGTAGGAAGGTCAGTATGTCAGAGATTGAACATCGTACCGGATCCTGCCCTTTATCGCGGCACCAAGTCACAAAGGCCGCCCACTTATTAGTATATACAGCTCTTGTGGATGGAGCCCACGCATTAGCCATTGTATGTCCTACCGGCCCGGTGTATCCTGAAAACATGGACCTCGGCTCTGCAGGGACCAGATCCAGAGTTGGTGCCGGTCCAGTTTGGGGTGCGGAACCCGACGCTCCATGTGGGAAAGAAGGTCCGTCCTGAAGGGGAAACGCATTGGCGAGCCAGAGCTGAGTTTGTGCAACAGAGGGAACCAAGTCCTTGCCGGCCAGAAGGGGGCTACCAGCAGAACCTTCTGCCCCTCCTGACGAATCCGTAGGAGGGTCTGAAAGAGTAGGCTGAAGGGTGTGTAATAGGCATGACCGTGTCCACTTTGATACACCTGTGTACTTTTGAACTGTTCCAGAGATGACCTTTACTGACCTCTCAGTAAAGCAAGACATTTACCACAAAATCATTCCATTAGTTGTAATCTGAGAATATAGTCACCAAAAGAGACTATTTCTATCTTTGATTTTAGGCTGATGTGATCAAAAGAATAACTTTTGTCATTTTCATGATATATGTTATATGCTGTTATTCTTTTAATATGGAGTATTACTGTGTTCACTGCTGTGTTAAAGTTGAAGTCTCGGGTCAGAGAGACCCGACGGTTTTGTTTAGAAAGTCAGAAGACAGTTAATCTGTTGTTTCAGGAGAAGGGCTCCAGCTTTCTCTGTTTTTTTCTAAACATTTTCCTCTGCTACTGGCTGTAACCTTGGGTCGTGATAACACAAGTCTCACTCCTCTCATGATCTTCTTATAGTTCTAACTTTTGCTGAAACATGTCAGAGTTTCTGGGAACTTCAAGACATGGAGACGTCCCAAAGAGCTGAATGAATGCCTGTCACCCGCCAAGGACAGTCATTCAGCTAATGATTGTATAACATGCTGTTATGAATCCATTTCTAACGAGCATAAGCTCAAAACTTTGTTTATTCCTTCCTGGAATAAGCTTATCTTGAAGTCAGAGGCCAGGAGCTGACGCATTTTCTGATGACCAACGCGGAACCCAGGAGACATTGAAAATGTAAACTAGAACCAGTTTTGGACGTGCTGGGCCTGAAGGACTGTGCATCTTACAGGCTGGTGTCATCTCTTTATCAGACTTGTCGTCGAAAGGTAAAGAGCTGTTTACAAACGTACCTGGATTTTAGCAGAAATCTGATGAGAAGTGTCACTTTGGTAACATGCTCAAGATAATTTCCTTTAACCCATCTCTCCATCTTTCCTCCTATCTTTTTCCCTCAATTCTAAGCTGGAAACTATTTTAAGCTAAAGAGCCCACAGACTAAATATGTTTAACATCCAGTATTGAAGTCTGTTGTGTTGAATTTAAGTGTGCTGACGTATTAATTTGAAAGAAAGTGAAATCATGTCAATCAAGTGTAATGGTGTTGATTTTAGTTGATTCATTTTAAATAAATGATAGTGTCTCTTTGACATATCAAACTAAGTTAATGTCCATTGTCACTCTATGGCTTCTGTTTTATTTATCCATCATAAAGATCACAGAAATATTGGGTAAACTGAAAAAGAAAAGAATCCGTGAAATTACTATTCAATCTGAATAAGTAAATTAATTAAGGATAAAGAGGTCAGCTTAATACTGACCCCTGTTAAAATCCTTTAGTTACATCTGGGTGGCACTATATGTGTTTAAAGACACAATATATGGTCTCCCTCATGTTTCCTTCATCTGGTGGCCAGTACGAGTTTTCTGAAAGTTTATTGATAAATCTGTGATCTCTCATGAACTTGAAACGTTATGTTGGCATGGTTATTCCAATTTTTGGACTCTGAAGGTGATAATTTTTGGCTGAGGTGTTCAAGGCAGGCAGATTCTGCATGTTTTATCATTTGAAGCTGAGAGATTGTTATTGTTCAACTCCTTAACACGCTGTGGGAAGCTTTTAGGTGAAGTTTTGTCAGCCCGTGGTCTGTGGGGGGGTTCTGGTTCCGTTCGGCCCAGTTCACGCACAGACTCCGGTACAAAGCTTTGTTGACCGCCGAGTCAAACTGCCTGAAAAGCTGTTAACATCTGCAAGATTGCTGTGTGTGGTATTTTTGCATGTTAGAGCAGGTCGAAAAAGCATATTACTGTTAGAACGTTGTCGGCTGGGTTTCAGACCCGTTTCCTGCTCCATTAAAAAGTGGACCGGAACCGACCTTGAAGTGGCTCCGAGCGAGTCCGTGTTTGTTCTACAGCTGCAGTGCTGGGTTACTGAGCGTAGCTAAGTTGTGCCTGTTTTAATTGTGATTGCCACGTTTCAGAATTTTGGGAAGTTAATTTAAAGCGTTTGAGTTGTTTAAGAGTCTAGAGTTGCGTGCTAAGCTAACGTTACAGAGACGTGTCCTACACGTTGTTTATGAGCTGTGATTGGATGAACGAGAGCTGTGAGCTGTCAATCACTCGTGGCGAGCGCTGATTCGCTGTAGTGGGAACGCACGCCGTTGCGACCAACCCACTTTGTCGTCATTTCCGGTACTGCATTGGGCGAATGTAAGAAAACTACATTCACCATGAATGCTTGGAATGAACTACAAGCGCTGTGATTGATTGGTTGACGTCACGTATCTGTTTAGCGAGCTCCGCCTCGCTCAACGGAAGCTGGTGACGCACTGCGTCGGCCCGCCTATTTGTGTCGTCATTTCCAGGTGCACTTTGGGTGACAAGCAGTTCACTCTCACAGGACAAACGGAGATTTCACTGAGAGTTTAAAAAACTAATTTGAAGCCATCTAAACTGTCTAACCACATAAATCTGTCTCTGACAAGAACGTGGTTCAAGCGTTTATCACGGACACACTAGAAACTAACTATAAAAGGTTGTTTTTAGTTTAAATACTGAATAAAAAAATCAGTCTCCTCGTGATAACATTAAGACTCGAAGCTTCCCCCTGTTGGTTAAAAGACGTTGACAGATGAGTTTTCTCAAAAACTTCATAAAAAAGTCAGCATTTTTATGGTGAATTACCAGCTCTAAAATTGTTCTGTACACAAACAATAACTCCTGTTTATTTTAAATAAGAAAATTTGGAATAACAGAGGTACAGACGAACATTTTTGCTTATTTTAAATACGAAAGAATTTAAAATAACAAACAAAAGTACAGTTTTCACTCCAGATAACTGCAATTTTTTTCCTTTCTCTTCCTTCTCTCTGACACATCATCTTCCACAGTTATCCTGTGTACATTTAAACTTTCCTGTTTATTTCAAATAGTGAAAAGTTTAGAGTAACGAATACAGAGCATCTTTTATTTTTATTTTCACTGAAAATCCAGATAAAAGATGGCAGGCACAGAGGGTGAGACCCCTGACACCACGGATACGGGGCAGCCTGTGCCAACTGAAGGCCACGACCCGACCAAAGCAGATTGGATCGAACGTGCCTTATTTTCACTCACAGGGTCCATCACAAACTATCATGAAGAGACACAGTTGATGGAGGAAGCAGATGTGGACAGAGCATTAAAAACTGTAACAGCTGGAACCACAACGGCTGAAAAGAAAGCAGACAGAGATAAACGTTTGGCTAAATTGAGCCTTCTGTTAAAGGCCAAGCTAGACTTTGAAACTGCTGTACGCCGGGCTGTCTCTACATCATGTTTAACAGCACAAATGGAGGTTGCCACTTTACAGCAGGAGGTAAAGAGTTTAACACAGTTGAGTATTGGCAGCGCTGAACAAACGCGTAGTCTCTACGAAGAATGCACAGTGTTAAAAAGGGATTTTGAGCAATCACAAGATGATTTGGAAAAATGTGTGGTGGAGAAGGATAAGTATTACCATCAGTACAAACTAGCTTTCACTTTTGGTGGCCGTCAATACACCCCTTTGGCTACGCTAACTCACCTGCAGAGTTCAATATCTTCTTGAACAAAGCATGTCCAGACGCCCACGAGCGTGGGACACTGATTTACGTGGACGATGTCCTTTTGAGGCAGCCAACACTGGACTCACATTTGGCTGAGATCGACCACGTTCTGAATCAACTAACAACTGCTGGTGCTAAGATATCACTGTCAAAATGCCAATGGTGCAGAACCAAAGTGGACTACGTTGGCCTACTTGTAGGTCCAGACGGAGTACAACCACAGCTGACTCGCACCCAAGGCCTCGACAATCTCAAAGTCCCCACCAATCTCAAAGAACTACAAAGTTTTCTGGGCGTGTGTAACTACTCGAACCAATTCATCGAAAACTATGCGGACCTTGCGAAACCACTGACTGAACTCCTTAAAAAAGACGTACCATTTGTTTGGACTGACAAACAGCAACAGGCAATGGACGCTCTTATAAACAGGATCAAGTCAGCCCCTTGTTTAGTCTACCCAGACTACAACAAAGAGTTTTACTTGGAAGTGGGCTTCTCAGCTCATTGCATAAGTGCAGGTCTGTACCAGATACACGACAGAGACAAACGTGTAGTAGCCTACGCCAGCAAAACGATGGCAGGCCCCGAGTTGAGATTCTCAGACTGTGAGAAAGCTTTACTGACCACAGTGTGGGCAGTTAAACATTTCTCCAGCTACATTGGTGGACAGAAAATCATTGTGGAAACACAACACCAGCCAGTGACTTTTCTTAACAGTGAACGCATCAGAGATGGTGTGGTGACAAACTCACGTGTTGCAACGTGGCTCATGGCGCTTCAAAGTTTTAACCTAGACATACGTTATGGTCAAAACAAGAAGTCTCATCTGGGGACGGACTTGGCAATCTGCCAGAAGTGTACACAAGATGTACCAGCCACCCAGCCGCCGGTTGAGGTAAAACCCCCAGTAACTGAAGACCCGAATCACCACTTCTTTGATGACAATATCTGCAAAGATATGACAACATTGTACGTGGATGGATCTTCATTCCTCCGCGACAAAATCTGTAGGGCAGGTGTTGGAGGAGTTCTCCTCCAAGACCAAGAACAGATAACTTTCAGCTACAAATTAGGCTCTCAGACTTCTCAGTACGCTGAGATTGCAGGAATCCTAATAGCTCTCCAGATGGTAGTAGAACGCTCCATCAAGACGCTAGTCATCTGCACTGACTCTAACTATGCTCGTTTAAGTTTCGCTTGTCACCTCGCTGTGTGGAAACAGAACGGTTTCCTAACAAGCGACAGAAAAGTGGTCAAACACAAAGAGCTTTTCATAGCGTGTGATCACTTGGTGACATCACACGACTTACAGATCTACTGGAAGAAAGTTCCAGGACATTCTAGAGTCCCAGGCGATGACAAGTACTACAATGACATTGCAGATTCCTTAGCCAAAGAAGGAGCCGACGAAGGTCCTCTATGGTCCTTCGACCCCTCCTGGTTAGTCAAGACTCTGCCAACACAACCTACAGTCAGGGTAATGGCAGTCACACGTGCACAGGCCGCAGCCAGACCTGCTGACAACGCAGTCTCTGTACGACCTGCACTGACTGACCCAGACATCATCCAACTACAGAAGTCGGATCCTGCTATCAACTCCATGATACTGTACCTGACTGATCCAGACAAAAACACTCCGTCTAAAGACGAACTGGATTCCGATCCAGACCTTAAAGTCCTTTATCAGCTGCGCAAACAGCTAAAACTAATCAAAGGCATCCTAACTTTCGCTCATGGACCAACGTCCTCACCTGTGTTCGTGGTTCCCCATGAACAAAGGGGGGTGATGTTAGTTCATGCCCATGATCTCCCGTCCGCAGGACACAAAGGAGATAAAGCCACGCTGACGGCATTAAAACAAATTGCCTATTGGCCTGGAATGAAAAAGGATGTCAAGGACTACATTGAAGGGTGCGTGGTCTGTGGCCAGTTTCAGCCAACCAGACCACTTCACAGAGCACCACTGCAAAGCAGAGGCATTGCATTCCCATGGTCTGACCTCCAGATCGACTGGGTTGGACCACTCACTAAGAGCTCTAGAGGAAATAAATATTTTCTCACGGTAACCTGTGCATTCACCAAATGGGTAGAATGCCTACCAGCTCCTAACGACACAGCACAAACCACTGCTATGTTGTTAATGAATCATATATTCTCAAGGTTTGGACTTCCCCTTCGGGTGAACTCAGACCAAGGTACACACTTCACAGGTGAAGTGATGAAAGAACTGTGGAAGACGCTAGGCGTCAAGGCCAACTTTCATGTCGGCTACCACCCACAGGCTTCAGGCCAAGTTGAGAGAGCAAACAGAACTGTGGTGAGTATTTTGAAGAAATACGTGGCTGCAAACCACAAGGACTGGGATGTGAAACTCCCTCTGGTCCTCATGGCCATAAGAGCCACTCCACACACATCAACTGGCATCTCTCCCTTCGAGATGATGACCGGTCGACAAATGACTCTCCCTCTACACCTGTTGTACCAACCAGGCGACGCCGCCATGGCGACAGCCTACACTACACAACAATACATGAAAGATTTGAATGTACACCTCAGAAACACTTTTGCTTTCGCCCAGAAAAACCTGGAAAAATCCGCTGAAGGACGCAAGGCGTACTACGACCAAAAGGCCTCTCACAATGAACTCCAAGTGGGAGACAGAGTCTGGTACTATACGTTCGCCCCAGCAACCGGGAAAGGAGGGTCCGAGACCGGAACTCTCGCCCGCAAACTGATGCCCAGGTGGACTGGACCTCATCTGATAACAGACAAAGTGTCCTCAGTCGTCTACGAAATCAAAATCAGCAAAGGCCGCAAAGAGCCAATTGCTAAATGGGTACATCGAAATCAGATCAAACCTTACAAGGCGTTCAATGACTCCACAAAAGACAAAGATCTCACAAACTCACCGACTTCATGGGATAATAAGGTCGTCCAAACACAAGTTAGTAAATAAACTAATCAGGTTTAAACTACCATATTTCCCACCCTATAAGTCGCATTGTCCAATTTGAACTTAGAAACGCTAAGCCTAAAACCCACAACAAAAAACTAACCTTAACAACCGTTTAAATCCACGAGATTTAATTTGACCTCGGTCATAAAGTTGAGACCTGTTTTCTTGTGTGTTGCACTTTGGAATCTGACGACAAGAGTGTGTCGAAGCAGTGAAACGTTGTTTCCTTGTTGTTTAGTCATTACTGTTGTCATTAGTTGAGATATTGTTTTGGTTCTGAACACTCCCAGCCAAAAAGGTTTTGTATTAACATTGGTTAATGAATGATATGGATTTAACTATGCCAACATGCAGTTCGTTTTGTTAAATCTCAATCGTCGAAGAGTCAATGTAGTTTAAAGCTACTCAAGGTACCATAAACTACACTGGTCTCACAATTTCTAAATTGAACCGATTCGATCGTTTCTATTCTAGATTATCTATTCATTTTGATGAGTCTCGCCATAGACTTCAAAATTTATTAGGAATACCAAATCCTGCGTCGTTCGTCTAAAAGACAACAGACATTTAGATCAAACTATATTTCATTTTTTATTTTAGTTTAACCTAAACTAAGTAATGAATGGAGGAATAGTTTGGAATTAGAGGCCTTCGTTACAGAAGCCCTCCAAAATTTTATAGGTATAGATCCCTATATCTAATTTTACAGAATTGATCCACCCCTTAATTGGTAATTGTAGCTGATCTAAACCATGATAGCTTACATACCAGGTGCATATAGGTAAGGCTTAATGTAAAATCCCAATCATAAGCCCACCTTAAAAAAACCACATAATTGCATGACACATAGAACCAGAGTGGCACTGACTGGAAACCAACCAGCCAACAACCTTCGATGTGGGGACCTGCAGCTCCAACGCTTGGTCTTCAACCTCCATCCAAGGGTCGCCTCCTCTGCGTCAATCGAGGGATCCCCTCTACATGCTGATTATGAAAACAATTGTTGCTGATCAATCAACAAAACTAATCGTTGTGGAATTACTGCTGTGGAATTACCGCTGTGGATTATAAGACTTTGTTTTCCAAAGGATCACAGACTTTGTTTTCCAAGAGTTAACAGACTCAGTTTTCCAAGGGATTAAAAGCTTTTCGCAATGGGATTACCTCCGAACAGTATGGAATTTCCAAAAACTTTATGGGATTATAATTTTTGATTTTTCTTTTCCACTTGCTGGATTACTTCAAGATCAGAGACAGTTCAAGGTTTCCTTTCGTGTTGGACCTCATCCCCAAGGACTGGCGATGACTTCCAAAAGGGGGGAGATGTAATGGGCATGACCGTGTCCACTTTGATACACCTGTGTACTTTTGAACTGTTCCAGAGATGACCTTTACTGACCTCTCAGTAAAGCAAGACATTTACCACAAAATCATTCCATTAGTTGTAATCTGAGAATATAGTCACCAAAAGAGACTATTTCTATCTTTGATTTTAGGCTGATGTGATCAAAAGAATAACTTTTGTCATTTTCATGATATATGTTATATGCTGTTATTCTTTTAATATGGAGTATTACTGTGTTCACTGCTGTGTTAAAGTTGAAGTCTCGGGTCAGAGAGACCCGACGGTTTTGTTTAGAAAGTCAGAAGACAGTTAATCTGTTGTTTCAGGAGAAGGGCTCCAGCTTTCTCTGTTTTTTCTAAACATTTTCCTCTGCTGCTGGCTGTAACCTTGGGTCGTGATAACACAAGTCTCACTCCTCTCATGATCTTCTTATAGTTCTAACTTTTGCTGAAACGTGTCAGAGTTTCTGGGAACTTCAAGACATGGAGACGTCCCAAAGAGCTGAATGAATGCCTGTCACCCGCCAAGGACAGTCATTCAGCTAAGGATTGTATAACATGCTGTTATGAATCCATTTCTAACGAGCGTAAGCTCAAAACTTTGTTTATTCCTTCCTGGAATAAGCTTATCTTGAAGTCAGAGGCCAGGAGCTGACGCATTTTCTGATGACCAACGCGGAACCCAGGAGACGTTGAAAACGTAAACTAGAACCAGTTTTGGACGTGCTGGGCCTGAAGCACTGTGCATCTTACAGGCTGGTGTCATCTCTTTATCAGACTCGTCGTCGAAAGGTAAATAGCTGTTTACAAACGTACCTGGATTTTAGCAGAAATCTAATGAGAAGTGTCACTTTGGTAACATGCTCAAGATAATTTCCTTTAATCCATCTCT
>JBBPBX010005874.1:5734-28206 GCA_038048925.1 Garcialebias charrua
ATATATATATATATATATATATATAAAAACAGCAATTTTTATATTGGTGAGTTATTTAGATGGAATGGCCGATGTCCGATATTTAACTTTATTGCTAATATCGGCTGATACCGATACCATGCTGATAATATTGTGCATCCCTAATACACGTAACAACAGAAATAATTAAAAAGGAGACAAAGTTTAGAACACCTAAATGTAGTATTCACTTGTGATCAAATGTAAGAACCTTGCTGATTAGTCGACGGTAGAGTTTAGTGAAAATATCACACACAGTTAGACATATAAAGACTAAAGTTTCAGTCGTTTCATAGAACGTCATGCAGACATGACATCATTAATGTTACATGAACATACAATCCTCACTTGTCAGGACATGTTAGCCACTGCTTAAATAATTCAGGTGAATGTTTTTCCACAAAAGGTCACAGGCAATTACAGTAAGCTGCGCACTGGACAGCAGCCTGATTTAAACATATACTCACTAGTTTCCTTTCTTCTTTTTGTCCGTGTCATTTAAATTATTCACACATTTTGCCAGCTCAACAGACTCAAAACTGACCCCTCACACCCTTGTTCTGTGTACTGTCTATTGCCGTTTGCTCCCTAAATTTCCTCAAGTTATCGAAAATCATGCTGGACATACTGTATTATGTTTAATGTTCTTATTGCCAAAAAGAGAGTTGCATTTAGAAAAATGACAGATCCATTAGTGCAGTGGAACTCTGTATGTTCTGATTTATCATGTTTTGTTCTCCTCTATTGTTTTTCCTTTCCCATGCTTCTTTATGACCAGTGACACACTTTTGATGTATTTCCTTCCCTGCTGCCATTGGAAAACACCACTTTATTTTAACTACTCACTGGTAGTGATTTATTGTGAGTAAAAAAAATACAAAGAATGGGTGTCCTATTACCCAGAGTGCAGTGTGTTTTATTTATTTATTTATTTCTCTTCGGCAACTAGTTTATTGTATCTATGTTGCATGTACCAGTGTAGCTTCTGCATCTCTCTCCTCGCCTTTCATTTTTACACCGTGCTCAGACCAGACCAAATCTAAAACAGCAGAAATGAAGTCAGCGTCAGCATTTTAAATTTTTTTCCCCTTCTGGGCCTGATACTAGCTGGAAATGACTAATAAAATGTGACCTGATTGGATGTGACTGATGACCTTTGCAATTCTTGGTCACGACTTGAGCATCAAATTAATCTCATATTTTGCGTTTACAAGCCAATCAGCCCCCAAGTCTCTTGTCATTATTTTGATTTATCTCCTAACACTGGAACGCTGCAGAAAAATTCTGTCCATGCAGGAAAAAATAATAAAATAAAAAATGGGATGCTGAACTGCAATGGATTTATAGAAGCAAACAAGATCTGCACAAATTTGAACAGATCTAATTCTGTCTAAGTAATTTAGGGAGGATGTTGTTGTACTCGGTTTTCAAAAATCTGGTATGGGTGCATCCCTAATATATATATTTATATATATATTCCGCTAACAAATATATATATATATATATATTATATAATATATATATATATATTATATAATATATATATATATATATATATTATAATATATATATATATATATTATATATATTATAATATATATTATATATATATATATATATTATAATATATATATATATATATTATATATATTATAATATATATATATATATATATATATATATATATATAGCATACATAAATACATACAGTATATATTTAAAGTGAAGCTTAATGACTCATTTTATAATAAAGAAATAAATGTCTCAAATCTTGTTTCAGTATTAAAATTGAAAGAATATTGTACTTTTCTCTCTAGCAGCACGGTGGCACAGTTGGTAGAGCTGCTGCCTCTCAGCGAGCAGGTTGCCCTGGTTCAAATCCTGGCCCGAGGACCATTCTGGGTGGAGTTTTCCTGTTCTCTCCGTGCATGTGTGGGTTTTCTCCGGGTACTCCAGTTTCCTCCCACAGACCAAAAACATGCATGTTAGGCTGACTTGTCTCTAGGTGTGAGTGAGAGAGTGAATGTAGTTTGTCTCTATGTGCTAGACCTGCGACCTGTCCAGCCATCACTGTGCGAGAGACGCACAGTGATGGCTGGACATGGGCACCAGTGACCCCATGACCAAAAAAAGGAAGAAGCGGGTAAAGATGATGGATGGACTTTTTTCTCTAATTAGGAAACAAATTTAGCAAAAGATTTTGCATTTGAAGCAACATGGAAATTTTAACAAAAACTTACTTAAATGTGTGGAAAATGCAATATTACACTGCAGTATTGTGATTTTGCAAAACACACACTCAGAACAAGTGGAATATTATGGATAATAATAATAATAATAATGTGTTATGTATTGTCATCATTGTATCAGCTGGGCCGGATTTTAGCACGGGCTTACCGTGGCTGCAGCCCGGGGCCCCGGCGTTTCAGGGGCCCCGAAGGATGTTTGACTAATGGCACGGGTCGGATAGTTCAGGCTCTACCCGATGATCCTGGCCGTGCTTCTCAAGGTGTCCAAGCGAGCTGAGCGGTGACGTCAGAAACACAGTCAGTCACGGATTGGTTTTTGGGGGGGGGAGTCTGTGGAGTCTTTTCAAAACAAACCGTCCACCATTTTTTTCTACCGCCTGCGTAACGTTTTGGTTATTTTTTCACTTATTAAACATTATTAACGGGGAAATATATGCGCCACTGAACTAAAATTCCTAGGCGAGTTTCAGCACGGCACTATTATATTGCAGCACGCGTAGCATTAGCAACCTAGCTTCTCGCTGCGGTCTCCTGTTTGTTAACGTTATGGCTTCCTTGTTAAAGAACAGGTGCAAAGCTAGATAACACAGAGCACAAATACAGCATTATATACAAAATGTGCTCATTATCTCAAAGGTTACACAATATGTTTAGTTGTGGAGTGGGTAATCAACGTTATGAAGAAAAGTTAAAATGTCATCAAAAAGATTTTAATGTTTTAACTCTCTGTGAAAAATACATAAAAAATATTACAGGCACAAACATGTTGAAATTTCTTTCACACAAGCCAACAGCAACTCCTGCTGACTCAGTAAACTTTTGAAAAACCTTTGACTATGGTAATCCTCTTTATGTAAATAATTATGGTTGAAAAACAATCAAAATAATTTAAACTTAACATTTCCTCCACTCGGGACAAATTAATTTCAGTTTAGGCTTCATTTAGCTGTAAAATGTTTTCTGTTGGCTAATATTTTCAGCTAGAAAAACATCAGAAAGGAATAGTTAGAAAGTTTGAGGTTTACAGACAGAAACAGAATTAACATATTCCAGCAGCAAAAAAAGATATGGTCAAAAGAAAAAGAAGGTCCACCCTCTTCCAAGCAATTTCACATATCAATAAGAAAAATCTCATCTTTACAATTGTCTATAATTATTCAAAACTAACCTCAAGTGTACAAAAACAAAAAAACAGATTCCATCAATTTTATGTCAGTAAAATATCTGATAATCACTGTTTGTGTATCTTTATTTGTAAGCATTGTTTCACAAGATCAGTGTCTAATTGTCTAAGTACCGGTATGTAATAAATGCCAATTACTCCCATAAAATGCACTTTTTATATGATGTGTTCAGGATTAATCTCAAAAGTAAGAAAACTTTATTAAAAAACATCAATAAACTACAGTATAATTAAACTGTAAGATACTTTAACAAAAAGTTCAACAACAAGAGCTTAAATTAAAAAAACAACTTTGAAAGGAAAGAAAAAACAAAGCATTGCACAAAACTGAAATGTAAACTTTTTTTATTCAAAGTGACAGTAGAGTGGAAGGAGTTGGAGCCATGCTGAGAACAGGAAGCTCACAACGTGAGTCCGACTGCTGCCGTGTCCCGCGCTTCACATCCTCTCTTCTGGTGGTTGATTCATGTACGGTATTCCTGAAGGAGCTGGTGTAGAGGCAGCCACTTCTTTATCGAAGCGTTGATTGCTGAAATCCATCTGAACAGAGGATTAGAAACTTCAATATAACTCCATGAATTAGTTGCTTTATGTTGTTTTAACATGCTACATTATACATCACCCCAGTCCAGGAATTTAGAGAGCTCCTTTTAAAATCTTTCATCAACATCATGTTAACTCTTCTTTAGAGATAATCTGGCCTTTTTTTAAAAGTTATGTTCTGTCAAATAGTTTTCAATTGTACTTTATGAAAAAATGTCACGTCTTTATCCAGGTTAGGCTAATGGTTAGCAAAATGAAGGTCTGGTTTATGTTTTTCAGGCTAATAAAACTGTCAGGATATGAGGGAAGAAGACTCAGTTTTTCTAACTGCACCACAACAGGAACGTACAAAAGTTGTACTTTCATGTGCTCTCCTCTGCAACCACTATAGTGGACTTACAATATGTAGGGATTGTAGTTTTGTTTAATAGTGTTTAGGGATTATAATTTTGTTTAATAGTGTTTATGGATTATAGTTTTGTTTAATAGTGTTTAGGGATTGTAGTTTTGTTTAAAAGTGTTTAGCCCCATCTTGTGGTGTTCTTTCCAGTCTTTGTCTTCTACAGGGTTTGTGTTTTCATAGTGTATGCCTCCATCTGGTGTTGTGCCTCTGTTCCTGCACTCCCTGGTTTTACTGGTCTGTCATTTCCTCATGTGTTTCAGCTGTGTGTTCTCACAGGTGTTTTGTCTCGTTAGTCATGGTATATAAGTCTGTGTCCCTGTGTTAGTCTTTGTCCTGGCATTGCATGGTATTGCATTGTACTACAATGTCTGAGCTGTGTGTGTGATGTCAACAAGTGATATTGTATTGGCCTTCTTGGATTCAACTAGTAAGTTTTGCTGCATCGTCAGCCTTTTGTTTTTGAGTTTGTTGTTTAAATAAATCTTTTTTTTTTTGTTTAAACTCCTGCCTTTGCTGTCTGCCTGCAAATGGGTTTAAAACCAGAGAAACGCAACAGAATGCCAGGACCAACAATAAACCCAGCAGGCAGCCAGTTCATGGCAAATCTTTCTACTGAGGACTACCAGATATTTGAGAGGACTTTTCAAAAGTATGTGGACACTGAGGCCACTTCCAACGATCTTGAGGAGAGGTGGTTGGTCACGGAGGACATGGTAAATAAATATTTTCGTCTCCCTGGGTTGTGTGACTCTCCTGGTATGACGGACTTTTTGGACAGATTGCTGAAGAAAAGGAGCAGACTGGAGTCCCGCCGTCGTCTGTCAGCTGCTTTGTCTTCCAGTAGTTCCAGCCCTCCATCTGAGTCCCCACAAGCACAGTCTGAGGAGCTGGGGATAATTTCAAAGGTAGAGGGATACCCAAGTCCCCGCTTGCCTTTGGAGAGCCCCAGTCCTGAAGAAGCATCTCAAACGTCTCCAGTGTCTCCAGAATCTCAAGCGTCTTCAAAGTCTAAAGCGTCTTTAGCGTCTTTAGCGTCTTTAGCGTCTTTAGCGTCTTTAGCGTCTTCAGCGTCTTCAGCATCTTCAGCGGCTTCAGCGTCTTTAGCGTCTTCAGCGTCTTCAGCGTCTTCAGCGTCTTCAGCGTCTTCAGCGTCTTCAGCATCTTCAGCATCTTCAGCGGCTTCAGCATCTAAAGCGGCTTCAGCATCTTCAGCGTTTAAAGCGTCTCAAGCATCTCCAGTGTCTTCAGTGTCTTCAGTGTCTTCAGTGTTTCCAGTGTCTCCAGTGTCTCAAGGGTCTCAAGGTTCTCAAGGGTCTCTCAAGCGTCTCCTACATCCCAAGTGGTCACAACGCTTCAATGTCCACAGAGGGTCCCCGGTTCTCCAACGTCTCGACATTCACAGAGGGTCACCGGTCCTTTGACGTCTCAATGTCCACGGAGGGTCCCTGGTTATCCGATGCCTCGACGTTCACAGAGGGTCACCGGTCCTCCGACGCCCCGATGTCCATAGAGGATCCCCGGTTCACTTTGCCAGACATCTCCTCGCCGGACGACGTCTCCTCGTCGGACGACGTCTCTTCGCCGGACGACGTCTCTTCGCCGGACGACGTCTCTTCGCCGGACGACGTCTCCTCGTCGGACGACGTCTCTTCGCCGGACGACGTCTCCTCGTCGGACGACGTCTCCTCGCCGGACGACGTCTCCTCGCCGGACGACGTCTCTTCGCCCGACGACGTCTCTTCGCCCGACGACGTCTCTTCGCCCGACGACGTCTCTTCGCCCGACGACGTCTCTTCGCCCGACGACGTCTCTTCGCTCGACGACGTCTCTTTACCTGATGTCTCTTCGCTGGACGACGTCTCTTCGCCTGATGTCTCTTTGTCGGACAATGTCTCTTCGCCTGATGTCTCTTCGCCTGATGTCTCTTCGCCGGACGACGTCTCTTCGCCGGACGACGTCTCTTCGCCGGACTACATCTCTTCGCCTTCCACGTCCCCAAAGGATTCCATGGCAGTTGCGACCCCAGAGGGTTCCATGGTGTCTACGCCTCGCTCTGGGTCTTCGACTGTTCCAGGGTTTTTGTCTTCACCTTAGGTCCACGCCTCGCCTCGTCCAGGTTCTTCGCCTTGGGTCCATGCCTCGCCTCATCCTGGTCCTTCGCCTCGGGTCCACGCTTCGCCTCGTCCAAGTTCTTCGCCTCGGGTCCACACTTCACCTCGTCCAGTTTCTTCACCTCAGAGCCACACTTCGCATTGGCCTTTCGCATTACCTCATTTAGGTATCCCGCCTTGGTCCCACATCTCGCCCTGGCCTTTCTCATCGCCTCATCCAGGCAACCCGCCTTGGTCCCACGTCTCGCCCTGGCCTTTCTCATCCCCTCATCCAGGCTACTCGCCTTGGTCTCTCGTTTTGCCTTGGCCAGTCACACGCTTCATTCAGGCACCCTGCCTTGGTCCCACACCTCGCCTTGGTTCTATGTATCGCTTCATCCAGGCACCCTGCAGTGGTCCCATGCCTCACCTAGGCTCCTCGCTTAAAAACTACCCCAGTGCGATGGACAGTCTTCCAGCTGCTTGCCTAGACTTTTGGGTGTTTTTCTTTTTTGTGTGTACTGTATACCTAGTTCCCTTCTTGTGTTCCCTGGTACCCTCCGTCCTGTTTTCCCCCTCCTCCCACCCAAGATTTTTGGGGGGTGGGTTTCTGGAGGACGTCTGGGACATCCTTTGAGGGGGAGGTAATGTAGGGATTGTAGTTTTGTTTAATAGTGTTTAGGGATTATAGTTTTGTTTAATTGGTGTTTAGGGATTATAGTTTTATTTAATAGTGTTTAGGGATTGTAGTTTTATTTTTTCATTCAACCTTTATTTAGACAGGCTAGCCTCGTTGAGCCACGGGGACTCATTTACAAGAGGGACCTGTCTCACTCACACCCAGGGTTAATTTAGAGTTACCAATCAGTCTAACATTTATTTAATAGTGTTTAGCCCCATCTTGTGTTGTGCCTTGTGTTGTGTCCTACAAGGTTTGTCTTCTATAGGGTTTGTGTTTTCATAGTGTATGCCTCCATCTGGTGTTGTGTCTCTGTTCCTGCAGTCCCTGGTTTTCCTGGTCAGTCATTTCCTCTTATGTGTTTCAGTTGTGTGTTCTCACAGGTGTTTTTCTCGTTAGTCATGGTATATAAGTCTGTGTCCCTGTGTTAGTCTTTGTCCTGGCATTGCATGGTATTGCATTGTACTACAATGTCTGAGCTGTGTGTGTGATGTCCACAAGTGATATTGTATAGGCCTTCTTGGATTCAACTAGTAAGTTTTGCTGCATCGTCAGTCTTTTGTGTTTGAGTTTGTTGTTTAAATAAATGTTTTTTTATTTAAACTCCTGCCTTTTCTGTCTGCCTGCAAATGGGTTTAAAACCAGAGAAACGCAACACGATAAAAGCAAATCCCACATCCCCCACCTGACTTTTTTTTAAACAATAAAATAAAGTTAGCAAGGTACAAACAAAATTATAAATTCACTTCTCACTGTACATATCAGAACATAACTTAAGTAACCCTGTATGTAATTACTGTACAGTATATGTACCCAGGCTCCCTCTCTTTAAATAGCTTTTCAGATACCTGATTCATGCACTGTTATCTTGCAGTTATGTAATATGTTTTATGACTCGTGTGTGTGTGTGTGTGTGTGTGTGTGTGTGTGTGTGTGTGTGTGTGTGTGTGTGTGTGTGTGTGTGTGTGTGTGCGTGTGTGAATAAACTGAACCCATTGGTTATGATTTGGACCTATAAACCAAAAAGCATTAATTTTGACATCAATGGAATGATTTTGATAACTTGTGTTTTCTTTCACATTACTCTGAATATACAAGAACAGTGCTTTAAGAATACAGGACATCACGGGGCAGACTGCCCTCAGTCCTGATAATAAATGTCACATTTTTGTCATCTGTGTATGTTTCCCAGACGAAATTCGTCTCTACATTTAACCCAACCACCACCAGGTGGTGTAGTGAGCAGCCATAGAAAGCACCCGGGGAGCTGGGGAAATAGGTGTGCACTCATAGACACCCCAAGGTGTGTAGTGGCCGGGGTTCGAACCTGGGTCCTTCGGGTCCCAAGTCGGCAGCCCTGCCTCTACACCATCTTGGCCCCATAAGGGATTATTCTACCCTTTAGATTATAAGAAGGAACACTCTGTTAGTCTCCAAATCAAAGAGGCATATTTATCTCCCCTTGAAGTTGATCTCATGGGTGTGGTCAAGCCAAGGGGAGACCCCGGGACATGGCCTGGGAATGCCTGGCTCACTGGTGATTCCTGGTGAGCAGCCACCTCTGTAGTTGGACAGTCCTGCCGTGGTGTGGCTGCAACGGTGTGCTGTTGCTGCTCATCTAGATCAACTGACAGCTTGAAAGTGTTGTCTGTTTTGGCAGGTCACATTCCCATGGGCCATCAAGTAGGCTCTCGGCTCTCTGAACTTATTGATAACTTTGGTTGGGATCGTCCGTCCTTAGTCTCCCATCAAGCTTCACTTTAACCATCTGACCTGAGTGCAGCTCAGGGAGTGGACAAGCTGAATGTCTGCAGTTGTAGAAGAATCTATGAGTCTTTAGCTGCAGCATCTTTTTGGTACACCATGTCTGGCTGGATAGGGCAAAAATGCATTTTCTAGAGCTGGAACAGTGGTGTGGATTTGCCGTCCAGTCATAAGCTGAGCTGGACTTGTGCTGGTTGCTGCCATTAGTATAGAGCGATAGTTCATGAAAGCTAAGCAGGGGTCAGGCTGTTTGAGGATGTATTTGGCTGTTTGGACTGCTCTTTCAGTAGCCTTGGTTCACTGTGGATAATGAGGACTTGATGTTAAGTGGGAGGAAGTCATAGCTCTGCTTAAAGTATTGGAACTTTGACAATGAGAACTGTATTCCATTATTGCTGACTAGTTCGAGTGGTGCCCCATCTCACAAATGTGTTTAAGCTTGTTGATAACTTGCCTGCTTGTGGTGGTAGTGAGGGAAGCAATATCAAATGGTTCTTGAAAAATAATCAACAACTACAAGGAAGTTTTTACCCGCCAACGCAGGCTTGGTGCAATCCTATGCCAGGGGCAATTGGGGAAGGGAGTCATCACGAGAGGTTCCTGTCTCTGTGTGGGTTTGTGCTCAGCAAAATTTGCATGACCTCACTCTGTTTGTACAGTAATTTGGAGTCCAGTATTGGGCCACCACACTGTTAATTTAGCTTGCTCACGACTTTTGGTCAGTCCTTGGTGGCCTTTGTGTAGTTGGTCTAGAACATTAGTTCTGAGTGATGTGGGGATTGCAATGCAATCATGGTAGAGCACAAGACCCTCTGACTCTGAAAGATGGCTTCTGGCTGCATGGAAGCCTTGCAGTGGTGAGCTCTTTGCCATTCTCCAAGGCCTCCCCTTTCTGATGAAAGTGATTTCCCTTTCGAGTTCTGTGTCTTGTCCTAGTGATTCTGTGGATTTCTTCTAACTTTTGTGACTTTATAGGTTTGCTGGCTACCACATTGTTCACAAACACCTTGACTTGGCTCTCTGCATCTGACTGGCAGATTACATGCAATGGATGTTCTTGAGAATGTGTCTGCCACCACTAACTGTTTACCGAGAACATGCTCAATGGTGGCATTAAATCGCATCAAGCACATTAGCCTTCTTTGACATCATTGTAGAATTTTGTCAAGGTCGTACGAGTTTATTAAAGGCACCAACCACTAATTATAGCTTTGTAGACGTAAATGGCCCATACCTTGAATGTAGCGGGCAAAACGTTTGCAGGCCCAAACAAATAACAGACACCCTTTCTCAATCTAAAAATAATATTTTCTCTGTATCCGTGAGTGTGCAAGAACAAAAGGCAATGGGCTGCAACTCTCCATCATTGTTTTGTAACAGTATGCCAGCCAGGCCATTGCCGCTGGCGTCCACACTAACAAATCTTGGTCAGCCTGCATCATAGTAACAATGTGCTGGCATTGCCACAAGCATTGCTTTTGCTTTGTGCGATGCTGGCTACTGAGACTCACCCCACACCCATGCAGTCTCTTTCCTGAGCAGGTTGATGAGTGGATGCAGCACGGTGGACAGGCCTGGCAGGAATTTGCCCACAGACGTTATTAGTCCCTGCCTGAGTTGTTCCACATCTGTGGGGCGGGACATCTAGGTAAAATCATCCACTTTGTTGTCATCAGGTTTCACACCATCTGTGCTGATGATGTGACCAAAATGGCACTTAGCCCTGTTGAGTTTGAGACCTGAGGTTTTGATTGTCCATAACACTGAGCTTAAGTGACGGTCATGCTCATCTTTGTTAGACCTGAAAACAACATGTCGTCCATTACATCAACAGTCCCATCTAGGCCTTCAAGCAAGGTGATCATCTGCTGTTAGAAGATCTCAGACACTGATGTAATGCCAAATGAAAGGTGCCTGAAGCAAAACCTGCCCATCAGAGTTATGAATCTGATCAGTTTTGGGCAACTGAAATCCAACAGAATTTGCCAGAACCCACTGGAGGCATCCAAGGTGGAGAACATTTTAGCTCCGGTCAACTTGGGAGTTAGATCCTTTGGTGTGGACAGAATACAGGGGGTCCCCGACTTACGAGCGCCCTGACATATGAGGTTCCGGACTTGCGAGCTGGCGAACGAGCAGTAAATTTGTAAAGAACATACAAAAAAGACAGCACTTCTATGTGTTTTTAGATTAAAGTGTGTTAGCTAACCGTTTGGAAACAAGTTTCTGAGCATGTTTATGAACTATGAACATTTGTGATGAAAAACGAGTGTTCGTAGTAGTGCTAGCATACATTTTCCGACTTACGACCGAAAATCCGGACTTACAAGCAACACGTGTTTCGTGTTCCGACATACGAATTTTTGTCTTACGAGATAGTCATATAACGGAACTCGCTCGTAAGTCGGAGACCCCTTGTATAACATTTGTGCTTGACTCCTTTATTCAGACGTTTTAAATCCACTCACACTCTGGCCATGTCCTTGTTGCATGTCCTGGTAACTTCCTCAATAAGCCAAGATTGAGCACGCATTTTATTTATTTTTCCACTTTTAGGAGGAGAGGGAAAGGGACAGTGTGGTGTGCTCATACTGTATGGCACTGCATCATCCATTAGCTCTGTTTTTGCAGGTTAGCAGTTTAGTAATCCTATTTCTCCAAACATGTCCTTTGTTAAGTTACTATTAATCTAATTTACTCTAAGGACTAGTCCCATGTACTTTGCCACAGTTTTGCTTAACATATTGCCCTTTTATTACTGTAAGCCTATACTGGTATTTTTGCCCTTTATGCAATGTAGTGATGAGGAATTTACCAACCCAGTTGGCTTTTCTCCCTGGTTGTAGCCCTACACCGTTTGCCTGGACAGTGTCAGTTTACATATCTGCTGTAGCTTGATGAAAGTCATTTCCGTCATAATGGTAATATTAGCACCGGTATTGATTCTGACATTCACAACTAGCTCGATGCCCCAATCTGTATATGAGCATGCCTTTTCCATGACTGTTGCCTTTGACATAGTTGCAACTCCCAGAAAAAGCCCTCCTATGAAAATAAATCCTCATTTGAATCCACTACACCCTCAGCCCTGACTTCTTTTAGCATTTCAGTTTTGTATACAACCCCCAAGTGTCCTAACTTGTTGTATTTCACGCATCTTTTATTGCAGGCTGGGCAGCTCTCTCTCTCTTTTGTTGTGCCCTGCTATTATATCTTCATCAGTTTTGTTCATTAACCCCATGTTTTTGCTTGTACCTCCTGTGGTTTGTTTTAGCTCCACCTCATGCTGTTATAATGTCTGGTTTTCACCTTATTCATGGTACTTTCCAGTTTTGTGGGTCAATAAAGTTAACAACTTTACCGTTTATTTTCATCAACGTTTTCAGCACAGAAGTAGAACGTCCTGAACTCATCTGATGGAGGTTTTAATTCAATAATGGGCATTTTGGACCCATGGGGTTGGTCCCGCACCGAGTAACCCTGAAGGTAGATTCCACCTGAAGACAGAGACAGTGTGTTTTACAATCCCATACATGATTTATTTATCCAGTTGCATGTCATGAGACATAAAAACTCATTTATTGGAACAAGCTGTTTAGAAACTGAATATATCTGCATTACTTTAACATAAAACAGAATGAAAACATTCAACACAGAGCCACACTGATGGTGACAGACAGTAAAAAATACATTAAAAAAGGCTTAAACCTGGCAGGTTCGTACCATGTGCATGAGTTGCCCGGATACCGCTGTACAAGTAGAGGCACCCGTCCTTCAGAATGCAGTAATACTGAACTGAGGTGTCCTTGCTTTTGTCCATTTTATGAAGCAATCCAAGACAGTCAGGGTTTTTCACAGCCAGAGGAGGCAGATTAGAGTTGTGTCTTGTGACATCAATCCACACGTGATTCTGAAACATGAGGGTGTATTACTATATTTTACAGTAACCTCTGAGGCAAATATGACAAATTACCATTTTAATCCACTACTGTGATGAACAAGATTGTCCAAATTAAATGCAATTTAAAGTCTCTGCTATATCAGTATACCTGTGTTATAGGATGAATAGCCGTTTCCATGGCCTCCAACCACCTGGAATTACAAAGATATCAATAAGAAAAAACTATAAACACTTTTAAACTAGATCTTTGTAGACTTTTGCAATACCACTGTGAAACGGCACACATTTAAAAATTGTACCTTGTTGATTTTGTGTAATTTCAAATTACAAATTGTAAAAAAACAAGCAAATGTAATTGTAGCTATGTTTGTAATTCACCTTTTCATTTCTTGATTGGAAGTGGCACAGAGGATGTACACTCGATTTCCAGACTGAGGGTGGCACTTGAACACAGATGGCTTTCCCAGGGAATTATCCGGAGCCACCACAGCCCCTTCCAGATGTACTGATACCAATGGCTCCCTCTTGCCTTCATCCTGTAACAACCATTTCATTAAACACCTCTTTATGTTTTTATTTTTTTATTTTTACATAAATGTACCTACTTACTCGTTTGTGTTTGTAGTAGTGAAGGCAGCAGTCATGTGTGAGAACAAACCACCTCTTCCTCCAGCCTTTAATCAGACCAGACTGGGTACGCTTGTAAAGGTAACCACGACATGGGGGTCTTGGTGTGTTGGGACCTCGAGCAATATCTGATCCAATGGTCAACATGAGAACATCCGGACCTACAATATTAACAACATTCCAATTAACTCATTTGTGAAGCTTTGATTAAATGTACTGTCAGTTGCACAAGTATCCACACATCCATCATCTGTGTTTTTTATTTTATTGCATTGCCATTGCAACAAAAAAAACATAAAACTAAAAAATGGTGCATGTTTATTTATTCATGCACTTTAAGTCAATACTTTAAAAGCCAGCTTTTGCAGCAGCAACAAGACTCTTCAGTTCTGTCTCTGTGAGCTTGGTGCATCTAGACATCCATGAACAAACTGTTCTAGTGCCTTCAAATTAAATGAATGCTTGTGTACATCCAACTTCTCCTTCCACAGTAATCTTTAATTCATTTAACCATAATCACTTAGTTTCATCTCATTCAGTCGTATTACACTAAAGTATTTTTGTAGACTTAATAACCATAGTTGAAGTAAAAAATTCCAGTTTAAGAGGTTACAAAACAGAAATTACACAAAAAGAGATGGAATATTCTTTAACCCGGTTGTAGTTCAGGTGAAAAGCACTCAGTCCAGCTCAACAAACTAACATTCATTCAACCTTTATTTATACAGATTAGTCCCATTGAGCCTTTGGGACTAGAGAGACCTGAATTTTAACAAAGAGTGATGACAACAGTGAATAACAATGACAACAATAGACAATCATAAAGGATGCGTACAATTATTATTATTTTTAACAAATGAAAATAACATGGTAATTAAAAGGAAAAGTAGCAACAACAACAAAAAATAAAAAGCAGCATAACAGGATATCATACCTTGTTTTGCTAATATAGCAGCATCAGAATGAAGAATGCTGGTGACATCAGTCCCATTAACAGCCAGGACGTAGTCTCCAATCATCAGGCCTGCTTCCTCCGCAGCTCCGTCTGAATTCAAAGAAATTACAAACTTTATTTCCAAAAGGAATCAATAAAAAAACACACTTAAAAAAAAGACTGGATAAAAACATTACGGTCATAATTCTCTAATAAAAAGTTACAACTTGGCTTCTGTGTACTGTAGTTTTAAAACCATGCTGACTGTGATTTTTCTGCCTCATGCTAAGATTAAATATGCACATTTCTTTTGGCTGCTCCTTTCTTCAGGGGTCACCACAGCAAGAAAACTCACATGAAAGATTTTGCAATTTTGTTTTACATGAGATGCTTTTCCTGATGCAACCTGGGTTCAAACCCACAACCTCAGGATTACCAGATTGCAGCACTGAACACTGAACCGCAACCCCTGACAAAGAGTTGCAGTTGCTAAAATGAAGTGAAAGTTCTAAATTGACTACATCTATTAATCCAAAAAAGCTAAGTCTGGTCCTCTGGACATTCAAAAAACAAAACAAAACAAAGCAAAAAAAAAAAACTGTAGAAACGTTTCGTCTTTCGTCCGAAAGACTTCCTCAGTCTGAGAAGCTGTGTTCAGCTCAGTCTTATAAATAGCACCCTCCCACAGTGGATCAACCAGTTGGCTGATGACAGCCGAAACCAGCTGCTCACATGATCAAGGAGGACCATCAGCCTGACGATGGATCGTTAACACCCTGATGGTTGTTTGCTATTCACAGAGGGCTGAGTGATACTAGCAATAACAGCATTGTAAGTGGGGGACAGTTGAACCCGGAGGCCTCCACCTCTGTTTAATGATGGACGGTTTCTTTTCACAAAGATGGCCTCCTTTACTCCTCTCTCAAACCATTGTTCCTCTCTATCAAGGATGTGAACATCTTCATCCCTGAAAGAGTGACCGCTGGCCTGGAGATGAGTGTAGACTGCAGAGTCCTGACCTGATGATGTTGATCTTCTGTGCTGGGCCATCCTTTTGGCCAGTGGCTGTTTAGTTTCCCCGATGTAAGACTGATCACAGCCCTCCTGACACTGAACAGCATACACAATATTTTTTCAGTGTCAGGAGGGCTGTGATCAGTCTTACATCGGGGAAACTAAACAGCCACTGGCCAAAAGGATGGCCCAGCACAGAAGATCAACATCATCAGGTCAGGACTCTGCGGTCTACACTCATCTCCAGGCCAGCGGTCACTCTTTCAGGGATGAAGATGTTCACATCCTTGATAGAGAGGAACAATGGTTTGAGAGAGGAGTAAAGGAGGCCATCTTTGTGAAAAGAAACCGTCCATCATTAAACAGAGGTGGAGGCCTCCGGGTTCAACTGTCCCCCACTTACAATGCTGTTATTGCTAGTATCACTCAGCCCTCTGTGAATAGCAAACAACCATCAGGGTGTTAACGATCCATCGTCAGGCTGATGGTCCTCCTTGATCATGTGAGCAGCTGGTTTCGGCTGTCATCAGCCAACTGGTTGATCCACTGTGGGAGGGTGCTATTTATAAGACTGAGCTGAACACAGCTTCTCAGACTGAGGAAGTCTTTCGGACGAAAGACGAAACGTTTCTACAGTTTTTTTTTTTTGCTTTGTTTTGTTTTGTTTTTTGAATGTCCAGAGGACCAGACTTAGCTTTTTTGGATTTTTCTACCTGGATTATTGAGCATGCATCAGGGTACATCTATTAATATTTTTGGTTATGAACACATCTAATCTCCATCATCAGCTAAGTGTTGTTTTTGTAGTTGTTTGCTCTAAAAAGCAAACCTAACATTTAAAATAATGTAACCTCTTCAAACAATAGACATTTTATTTTTTTACAAAAAGGTGTATGCAGCATTGTCCACATCCCTATTAAGAAATCAATAAAATATTTTGTTTGTATACAACACGTTGCAAATTTTTAAAGTTCGAATATACCAGAAGAAGCTTGGATGATCCAGCCACTAGGGAGCACAAGCCAGTGTATCTCTTGTGCTGGTCCCAAGCCCGGGTAAATGGTGAGGGTTGTGTCAGGAATGGCATCCGATGTAAAACACTTGTGCCAAAACCATAATGCGAGTTCATCAAAGTGAAACCATACCGGATCGGTCGAGGCCCGGGTTAACAACGACCGCCACCGGTGCTGTTGACAAACAGGGTGCCGGCGGAAATTGTGCTACTGTTAGTCGAAGACCCCGAGGAGGGAAACGTGTCAGGAGACAGAGGGAGAGGAGGAAAGTGAAGAATGTAGGACTGAGGGTTGCAACTCTAAATGTGGGGACAATGACAGGCAAAGGTAGAGAGCTGGCTGACATGATGCAGAGAAGAAAGGTAGATGTTTTATGTGTCCAAGAGACCAAGTGGAAGGGCAGCAAGGCTCGCAGTATTGGAGCAGGGTTCAAACTGTTTTACCATGGTGTGGATAGAAAGAGAAATGGAGTAGGGGTGGTCCTGAAGGAGGAGTTGGCAAAGAATGTAGTAGAGGTGAAGAGAGTGTCAGATAGGGTGATGTGTCTGAAGGTAGAAGTAGAAGGTCTGATGCTAAACATAGTCAGTGGTTATGCTCCACAGGTTGGATGTGATGGGGAGGAGAAAGATACATTTTGGAAATATTTGGATGAAGTATAGAGAGAATTCCCTGGGAGGAAAGAGTGGTAAATGATAAATGGAGCTTATTTATATAGCGCTTTCCAGCCCCCTATGAGGGGCCCCAAAGCGCTTTACAATACCAACCATCCACCCATTCATACACACATTCATACACCGGTACGCAGACTGCCATGCAAGGCGCTTTCCAGTCCTACCGGGAGCAACTCTGGGTTAAGTGTCTTGCCCAAGGACACAACGACACATGGTGTGGGGAACCGGGATTCGAACCGCCAACCTTCTGATCGGGGGGCGACTGCCATTACCACTACGCCACGGCCGCCCATCGCCCGTGGTGATTGGAGCAGACCTGAATGGGCATGTTGGTGAAGGAAACAGAGGGGATGAGGAAGTGATGGGTAGGTTTGGTGTCAAGGAAAGAAACCAGGAAGGACAGATGGTGGTGGATTTTGCCAAGAGAATGGAAATGGCTATAGTCAATACCTATTTCCAAAAGAGGGAGGAACATAGAGTGACCTATAAGAGTGGAGGAAGGAGTACACAGGTCGACTACATTCTGTGTAGAAGAGGAAACCTGAGAGAGATTGGAGACTGTAAGGTTGTGGCAGGGGAGAGCGTGGCCAGACAGCATCGGATGGTTGTGTGTAGAATGACTGTTGTTGCGAAGAAGAGAAAAAGAGTAAAACCAGAGAAGAAGACCAAATGGTGGAAGCTAAAGAAGGAAGAATGTTGTGAGAAATTCAGAGACGAGCTGTTAAAGGCTCTGGGTGGTAAGAAAGAGCTTCCAAGTGACTGGGCTACTACAGCAACAGTAATTAGAGAGACAGGTAGGAAGGTACTTGGTGTGTCATCTGGACAGATAATGGGTGATAAGGAAATGGTGGTGGAATAGTGAAGTGCAGGACGCTGTTTAAAGAAAGAGATTAGCCAAGAAGAAATATGACAGTGAGAGGACTGAAGAGAGTACTGTAGACAGGAATATGAAGAGATGGGACATAGAGGAAAGAGGGAAATAGCTAAGGCAAAGCAGAGGGCGCACAATGAGTTGTATGGGAAACTGGACACTAAAGACGGTGAGAAGAACTTGTACCGATTGGCAAGACAGAGGGATCAGGCTGGAAAGGATGTGCAGCAGGTTAGGCTTATTAAAGATAGGAATGTTAATGTTCTAACAAGTGAGGAGAGTGTGATGGGAAGATGGAAGGATTACTTTGAGGAGCTAATGAATGAAGAGAATGAAAGAGAAAGAAGAGTAGAGGTCATAGAAACTGTGGACCAGGAAGTGGGAAAGATTAGTGAGGGTGAAGTCCGGAAAGCTCTGAAAAGAATGAAGAAGGGGAAGGCAGTAGGACCTGATGACATACCAGTGGAGGTTTGGAAATGTCTTGGAGAAATGGTAGTGAGGTTTTTGACTCAAATGTTCAATGGCATATTTGATGGTGAGAAAATACCTGAGGAATGGAGAAGAAGTGTGCTGGTGCTCATTTTTAAGAACAAGGGTGATGTACAGAGTTGTAGCAATTACAGAAGAATTACGTTGATGAGCCACACGATGAAGATCTGGGAGAGAGTTGCGGAAGCAAGACTTAGACAAGAGGTGACTATCCGTGAGCAGCAGTATGGTTTCATGCCAAGAAAGAGCACCACAGATGCATCTTTGCTTTGAGAATGCTGATGGAGAAGTACAGAGAGGGTCAGAAAGAACTCCATTGTGTCTTTGTGGATTTAGAAAAAGCATTTGACAGAGTGCCAAGAGAGGAGGTGTGGTATTGCATGAGAAAATCTGGAGTGGCAGAAAAGTATGTTAGACTGGTACAGGACATGTATGAGGACAGCAGGACAGTGGTGAGATGTGCTGTAGGAGTGACAGATAGCTTCAAGGTGGAGGTGGGATTGCATCAAGGATCGGCTCTGAGCCCCTTCTTGTTTGCTCTGGTGATGGACCGACTAACAGATGAGGTCAGGCAGGAATCCCCATGGACTATGATGTTTGCAGATGACATTGTGATCTGTGGTGAGAACAGGGAACAGGTGGAAGAGAACTTGGAGAGGTGGAGGTATTCACTTGAAAGAAGAGGAATGAAAGTCAGCTGTAGTAAGACAGAGTACATGTGTGTGAATGAGGGGGAGGCCGGTGGAACAGTGAGGCTACAAGGATCAGAGGTCACTAAGGTGTAGGACTTCAAGTACAGATAGACCTCGGGTTATGACGGTCTTGAGTTACGGCACATCTCCCATAAATTTTTTTAAATTAAATTTAAAAAATATAAATAAATAACAAATTTATTTTCAAAAGCCGAGTTACGCAGTTTCCGGTTTCCGGTTTTACGTCGTAAATGTAGCGGCAGAGGAATACTGCGCTGTACTCTCTAAAAAAGCTAAGTTTGGTCCTCTGGACATTCAAAAAACAAAACAAAACAAAACTGTGAATGCGGTTTTACATCGTAAACGAATAGAGAATACGGAGAATGGACCAAGCTGGACGGTGTCACCTGCATCCAAGTAGGCTATTAACTATTTTTT
Source organism: Garcialebias charrua (assembly GCA_038048925.1). Classification (NCBI taxonomy): domain Eukaryota; kingdom Metazoa; phylum Chordata; class Actinopteri; order Cyprinodontiformes; family Rivulidae; genus Garcialebias; species Garcialebias charrua. The sequence goes on from JBBPBX010005874.1 coordinate 25,314, forward strand.
CCCTTCATTATGCATGGGCGTAGCCAGGATTTTATGAGGGGCAGTTCGTTTAAACTTTAAAGGAAAAGTGGGCCTGGAAAGAGCAACACGCCCTGGTGGTTCACTGGAAGCGCGTCGGGTTGCCAATCCAAACTTTATCTTGACTTGGGTTCGATCCTCACTTGGTTTAACTTATTTTACGTTTGTCTTTTATTAGATAAAAAAAGGAGTTTGTGTTATGCCTGTGGTTAACACAAATTCCTTTTTTTTAATCCAATAAAAGACAAACATAAAATAAGTTCAGCCAAGTGAGGATCGAACCCGAGTCGAGATAAAGTTTGGAGTGGCAACCCGATGCGCTTCCAGTGAACCACCGAGGCGTGTTAACCGGTTCGATATTAGCGGTTTCTCCATACCTTCTCTTTCCACCTCTCTTAACACAGAACTTGCTTTGTGCAGAAGTTATAGGCGGGACTTCACAGGCAAAGTGGGCGGTTCGTTAAAACCCCGCGAACCCCCCCTGGCTACGAGCATGTTATGGCTCCCAAATGTATGTGTTTTTTGATAATTATTTAGGGTACTGTGTTAGGATAGGCTAAGTGCTTAGTAATACAGTGCTGTACATGTATATGGTGCAGTATGTACATATATTTTGACTTACGTCGAAAATCGGTTTACGACGCCAAGTAGGAACGGATCTACGTCGTAAGTCGAGGACTACCTGTACTTGGGGTCCACTATCCATGAAAATGGGGAAGGTTGGAAAAAAGTGAAAAAGAGAGTCCAGGCAGGATGGAGTGGATGGAGAAAAGTTTCACGAATGATTTGTGACAAAAAGGTGTCAGCAAAGGTCAAAGGAAAAGTTTACAAGACAGTGGTGAGACCAGCTATATTGTATGGTCTGGAGACAGTGGCATTGACAAAAAGACAGGAGAAAGAACTGGAAGTGGCAGAAATGAAGATGCTGAGGTTCTCCTTAGGAGTGACAAGGATGGATAAGATCAGGAATGAGATCATCAGAGGTACAGCACATGTTGAACAACTGGGAGATAAAGTTAGGGAGGCCAGACTGAGATGGTTTGGACATGTCCAGAGGAGGGACAGTGGGTATATTGGTAGAAGGATGTTAGAAATGCAGCTGCCAGGAAAAAGACAAAGAGGAGATATATGGATGCAGTTAGAGAGGACATGGAGGTAGTTGGAGTGAGGACAGAGGATGCAGAGGACAGAGTGAGGTGGAGGAGGATGACTCGCTGTGGCAACCCCTGAAAAGGGAAAAGCCAAAAGAAGAAGAAGAAGCTTGGATGATAATGGAACATTTGTTTATATAATGTGGTATTTGCTTATTAATTTAATATTTTTATGAATTTGAGATAATTTTATATTTTTTCCACTTGCTTTCTTAAAACGTGTCTCCAGTATTCAAATGTGGGACCCCAGTTGAATTGCCGAGTCAAGTCTAGAGTTTAAGATTCATAATTGTTTAATATAGCCTAATAAATAATAATTTCATTGTATTTTCATTGCGCTTTTATGCAATGACAATAAAGCTGATTCTGATTCTGAAAATATTTAGTAACCTCCCCGCCCCCCAACAGACCAAACAGTTTTATCTTGAGTCCTAAGCTTCTGGTGCACATTTTTATTTCTCCTGGCTATTTATAATTAAAAGAACCTCATAAACATAAAAACAAACCTTGTAGGCATAAGCAAAATTCAGTAAACAAAGTTCAATTCTACTAATTTTATTACCTGAACTTTTATGTTGAGTGACACTAAAGTAGGCTTATTAAATTATGGTTTCACTTACTTGTGTCAATCTCGGTTACAACAACAGGTTTAGAAAACTGTATTCGAAAGCCCCAAGGATATTCTCCCGTCCCATTGTTGATCTTGACCGTCCGTTCTCGAACTGAAGGGGAAAATCAAGTTTTTAGAACGTACGAAGATATGCAACCTTTTGCAAAGTTCTGGGAACAAAAGGCATAAAACCTGAACCCTTTCTCAGAAACCTCAACAGAGTTCAGAGACTACGTGAGCTAAGAAAAATAAAGTTAATTTTATTTAGCTTACTTGAAACAGGCCGAGTTCTGGTTTTGAGACTGAGCCGAATCTCCCCTGAGCTCACATCATCTCCTTGGTAAATCCATGCTGAGGAGTGGAACGTCTCTGTGTAAAAGCCAATGTCTTCATCGTTGTGAACTGCCATGTCTGTGGAATGCGTGTCCTCTGATACTTGAAGAAACAAAACACATGTTAATGCACGGAAGAGGACAGTCCACTTCTGACACACAAAACACGATGATAAGTAAGAAGGACCCAAATGCAGGCAAGGAGGAGGCAGTTTCATCACATTGACAAGATTTGTTTTATAGCAAAAACTCATAGACAAAGAAGTTGGCAAAACGGAAGGGTATGCAAGAAGACAATCTTATATGATAGTCATGGGAATTACGGCTGGAGGCGGAAGGAATACTTGGACATTCTCAATCCCACCAGCATGCCTTCCATGGAAGAAGCAGCGTCAGGTGACTTTGGGGTTGGTCTGTCCATAACTGAGGTCACTGAGGTAGTTAAATGGCTCCACTGCGGCAGGGGTCCGGGGTGGATGAGATTCACCCTGATTTCCTTAAGGCTCTGGATGTTGTGGGGCTGTCTTGGTTGACATGCCTTTACAACATCACATGGACATCTGGGACAGTACCACTGGATTGGCAGACTGGCTCCCCTCTTCATAAAGGGGACCGGAGGGTGTGCTCCAATTACAGGGACATCACTCTCCTTAGCCTCCCTGTAAGGTCTATTCAGGGGTAATGGAGAAGTGAGTCTGATCTCTGGTCAAACCTCTGATCCAGGAGGAACAATGCGGGTTCCGTCCTGGCTGTGAAACACTGGATCAGCTCTTTACCCTCAC
>JBBPBX010005874.1:32653-57294 GCA_038048925.1 Garcialebias charrua
ATGTCACGCTACCTCTCTCTGTTCCTCTAAAAGGCACACAGCACGGCTAAATGAGCTCTGAATCGTGGTTTGCTTCAAGGAAGGAGACAGGTCTGTTGGAGCTGCAGCTTCAAGGTCTCAAGTGGAGGTTCACTTTACTGCAGTTCACACAGGCTGACTAACGTGAAGGTGGTGCAGCTGAATGGACTGTACTTATATACTGTATATAGTTCATTTCTATCTTATCAAGACACTCAAAGCTCTTTACAACACAATCTGTGCCTCATTTACCCATTCATACAGCACTCTACTAGCTCTCTACAAAGAATAATCAGTACTTTATCACATTCATACAATGACTGGACACACATCAGAGGCAATGAGGGGTTCAGTGTCTTGCCCAGGAACACTTCAGCATGTGTGACTGCTGGTGGAATCAAACCCCCAACTCTCCCATTGGAGGACGACTGTTCTAGTCTCTCAACCACAGCTGCCCCCAGCTGAAGAGGATTATTATTTAATATTATTTATTTTTTTACATTTATTTTGTACAGTTACAGCTGTTGTCATGTGGCTGTATGACATATATTTTCACCATGTTATTCACAGATTTATAAATGTCATAGTTCCAAACTAAATATTTAATTCATAAGCTCAATATTTAGTTTATACTTAACTTACAAGTTAAATATTTGGTTAGCAAACTAAATATTTAATTCATAAGCTCAATATTTAGTTTATACTTAACTTACAAGTTAAATATTTGGTTAGCAAACTAAATATTTAGGTATAAATAAATTAAAATAAAAGGTATATAAATTGAATAATACAATTAATTAAATAAAGGTAAAAAATAATTTATACCTAAATATTTAGTTAGTAAACTAAATATTTAGGTATAAATTAAACATTTGTGCAGCACGGTGGCACAACTGGCAGAGCCGCTGCCTCTCAGCGAGCAGGTCCCTGGTTCAAATCCCGGTCCGGGGGCCTTTCCGGGTGGAGTTTGCATGCGTGGGTTTTCTCCAGGTACTCCAGTTTCCTCCCACAGACCAAAGACATGCAAGTTAGACTGATTCTAAATTGTTCCTAGGTGTGAGTGAGAGTGAATGGTTGTTTGTCTCTGTCCCTGCTGCTGAAGTTGAGCAGAGGGCAGTAAATTGACTGAACTGTAAGCCTGACAGACCCTACTCATCACAAATACTTTTACAGCCCAGCAGCTGCTGAATGTTCACTCAAGGTATTGTGGATTTTGGGGCAACATAAAAAAACGTTTAGTGACGGGACAGTCCTGAAGGAGTGCTTAAACGCTGTTGCTGAGACGTTTGATGCAAAACAAAAAGATGAGATGTGTGAAAAAAACTCAAACAAATGCTGATGTCAGCTTCAACAGCAAGCAGAACATCAGAAATATTAGCAGATGATGTGCTGGCACAGCTGGATGCAGCTGTTCAGTCATTGATGACTACAGATGTTACAGATGATGCTTCCTACATGAGAATGACTGACTCCAACCATTTAAATTACTGGCAGGACAATCCCGTGTCCATTTCTCTCAAGAAGTAAAATAAAGAATCAAAAAAGGCAACATGTTGATAAAGCTCTGTTTTCAGTTTTTTTTCCTAAAAGAGACATTTTTTATTTATTGTTTTCTGAAAATGTTGGTATGTTTTACTTGAAAACTTATTTTTTATAGATTGGTGCCTCCTTAAGCAAAAAAAAAAATAAAAATAAAAAAAGAGAGAGAAATGTTTACTTGCTCTGTTTACACTTTTTAAAACTAAAACAGCCACTTTTTAATCGATTTCTGTTTTCTAAAGATGTAAACTTTTTTTTTACTTCTATGTAAGCCTTCAATTCTTTAAGCTTGGGCCTTTTCAATTTAACACAAAATGGCTTATTAGGCTCTGTTTGCACATTTAAGATGTATTTTATTCTAAGCTTTCAGTTTTAATCGGAAATAAAGGCCTTAACTTTATTTGCCTGGGACTACTTTTAAATATGGAGCTAGTTGTTTACTATAAAGTGCAGTTTTTTTAACTGTGAAAATGTGAATACAGGCAGGCAAGACCATAAAAGACAAACATTTGACTTTCGTTCAGACCTTTTACTAGGAGGAGATTTTAGTACCTGGACCTCAGTGAGTTTTAATTGAATACCCCTGCTGTAACATCTGGATGAAGTAAACCTTAATATTGTTGTTTAAACTCTGTTGAAATTACAAAAATATATACTTTACTCCACCAATATGATACTATTTGCCTGCGTGAGTAATACTGTATTACAAGAAAGAAGAAGTCCAAGTGCGTGACTGGTTTGCTGAGGTCCAAACACCAAGCGCCAGTTTAACATGTGCAGCAAAGCTAAGCACATAATTCAATTGACACATTCCAAGCTGCAGGGATGTCACTCACGTTTGCTGCTGCTGGAGCTCTTCCTCCTGTTGCTGTTCCTTCTCTTCCCCCTCTTGCTCATTCTGAAACGCTGCCCTTGTGTCCATTGCCAGGTGAAAAACCAGTCAACATAAAAGTTTTCATTTTATTTACTTACAAATGAAATAGACATTTTTTGGCAAAATAGAAAATAATCACAATACGTGTGACCTCTGATTGCAGCTTGGCTTGGGACGTATTTTGGGTTTGAGGCTCTATTTTCTGTGTTCTCCTCATGTAAAACTTGTTTTATCAAAAGATTATAACCAGTACATTTTTACACTCCTAAAACGATCACATGAAACATTTTGTCTGAACGTGTGATAAAACTGAACTGCCAGTTGTTTTTTCTAACACATTAAAACATCACTTATTATACACATACTGGAATTTTGAAAAAGGCAAAAATATGTGTGTACAATGAAGACAAAGTAAATACAGTCAATTAAATGATATCAAAAGGTCACCTTTGTGACAGGATGTCTTTTTAAAAGTAGATGTCAGAGGTTCTTACAAAGTTAAAACATCCCCTGCACATATTAATAAAATAAGTTTACAACTTACGTATAGATGTCAGCTCCTGATGAGTCCTACTAAACAGAAACGTGTCACAAGATGAAGCTGCTATACTTTTCCACACTCCTCACACAGTCTGCACGTCTCCGACTGCTCTAATTATTGTTACTATTCTTAACTTAAAGCAGCTTACAGCATTTAAGCTTATAAGTCCGCAGTGATGCTAACATAAACCTTGTTTATTTACGTATAGTTTTCCACTAACCCATATAGAAATGGAGGTCATGGATGCAGACAATAACGCAGTCACATGGATGAAATAGTGTGTGAACAAATATGTACATGTAAAAACTTCATCACTTTTTTAGGCATCCTTCCCGTACAGACTCTCCTTGGGCTTGCTCGTCTGCTAGCACCCCATGAGTGTTAAGTTCTCTGCCCTCATTCATGATTGTGTTGTTACTGAAGTCCATTTCTCATCAGATTGTCCTGGTTCCTCAACATCTGACACTCACCTTGTTAATCCAGGCGACGTCCAAGCCATCTTGGCAGCTGTTCTATGTCTCTCAATCATTTCCTTCTGTGGTTACTTGAAGTTTGGACCAGGGTTTGAACCCATGATCATTTGTTCCAAAGTGAAGCTACAGTACCACTGTGCCAAACAACCACAGTTCAAGACGTCAACAGGCATGTAGCGCCAGCCATCAGATACCTAATAATACCTCATGATAATAGCCTGGCCACTAAGGTTTAACAAGCCAGTGTATCTCTTGTGCTGGTCCCAAGCCAGGGTAAATGGTGAGGGTTGTGTCAGGAAGGGTGTCTGACGTAAAACACTTTTTCCAAATCTAATATGCTAGTTCATCTAAGCTACACCATACTAGATCGTTCGATACCTGGGTTAACAACGACCGCCACCGGTGCTGTTGACAAACAGGGTGCCGGCGGAAATTGTGCTACTGTTAGTCGAAGACCCCGAGGAGGGAAGCGTGTCAGGAGAAGAGGAACGTCAAGACTGTAGGACTGAAGGTGGCAACTCTAAATTACCGGTAAATGTCTTTTCACAAGGGCGGCACGGGGGCAAAGTTAGAGCTGTTGCCTCTCAGTGAGAAGGTTGCCAGTTCAAATCCCGGATGGGGACGGCCTTTCTGGGTTGGAGTTTGCATGTTCTCTCCCTGCATGCATGGGTTTTTTCCGGGTACTCCAGTTTCCTCCCACAGACCAAAAAAAGCACGTTAGACTGATTGGTAACTCTAAATTGTCTCTAGGTGAGAGTGAGAGAGTGAATGGTTGTTTGTCGTTTGTCTCTATGTGTCCCTGTGATGGACTAGAGACCTGTCCAGAGTGTCCCCCCACCTCTCGTACAGTGACTGCTGAATATGGGCACCAGTGACCCCCGTTACCCAAAAAGGAAGAAGCAGGTAAAGGTAATAGATGGATGTCTTTTCATACCTTAGAGGAGGACAAAATGACCTCATTTTCTTAAATGAATTGTTAAAATTGAATAGTTTTCATTTGATACTATTTCTATCTTAACATGTGATTCTTGTCCTGCCATTGTGTACAGTGGCGGCCCGTGAAATGTCCACCGGGGGGGCTATTTCTCAAAAATGAAAAAAAAAAAAAAAACGTTCCAAGTTCAAATCGTGTTTATTTATCAAATGCAGATTAACACAAGGTCAACAGAACAATTAAATGCTCAGGATGAGAAGAACCAATTTGACTCACTAAAACAACAAAGAACAAACAAAAAATATATAAATAAATTATATATAAATTATAATAATACAAGTTCATAATATTAACAGAATCAAGCTCTTTTTTTTTAGTACCGGTTCTCTTAAATATTCCTAATTTTAAAGGTCCTAATGCACCTTAGCATATATAGCATTTCACCATAACTGTACCTTAAATGTTTCAATGTTAATAGGAGCTAGTTACTTGCATAAGGCTTTGTTTTCATTCTCCAGATCAATACAGTGTCAAGAAATAGTAAAACACCACCAGTGACATTTTGTATATAAACTTATTAATGTTTGATAATATTTATAAGCAAATTGAAATAAATGTAGCCATCAGAGTCCAATACAATAACCTGGAGGCTAGCACAAGCATGCCAACTCCACAAAAAAACAAAGGAAAAAACAAACTCACCAGTTCTCACTTGCAGTCAGCTGAAGGCTTTTTTCACAAACATCCATCCATCCATTGTCTTCCGCTTATCCGGGGTCGGGTCTCGGGGGTAGCAGCCTAAGCAAGGAGGCCCAGACTTCCCTCTCCCCAGCCACTTGGAGCAGCTCCTCCGGGGGAATCCCAAGGCCAGCCGAGAAACATAGTCCCTCCAGCGTGTCCTGGGTCTTCCTCTGGGTCTCCTCCCAGTTCACAAACAGAGCCATCTAAAAGTTGAGAGGCATATCAGTCAGGAATGATAATATAATAATATAAACATTCAATAAAAACTAGCATTAGCATGCTAGCTCCAGAAACAAACTCACCAGTTACCACTTTTAGAAGATGCTGGGCGCAGAAATCTGCGCCCAGCATCTTCCCATTGTTTTGTAACATTATGGAATAACTGCGCATGCGCCATTTATAACGAGAGTCTATGGACAAGATCCATGTGCCCCCAGGACCGGAAATACGTCATCAATCAGAAAACATGTTTGAAACAAACAATATACAGTAACTCATCATTACTCATAAAATATTTATCCTACACAACTAAAAACATATATGCATATACAGTATTTCGAAATATTTTTATTTTATTATTTCAGTTTTATTTAAAAAAAAATTTTTTTTAAGTCTTCAATGTAAAATGGTGAATAGCTCCAGAAGTTCCAGTGGGGTGGCGCCCTAGCGCCCCCTATTGGCCGGCCGCCCCTGATTGTGTATCTCTTCCTACCAAACTCAGCTGGTTAAAGCAGATGGCTGCTTGTCCTGAGCCTGGTTCTGCTAAAGGTTTCTTCTTCATGAGGGAGTTCTTCCTTTCCACTGTCGCCTTCATGCTTGCTCAATATGAGAGTCTGTAAACTCAAAGCAGTCTGCTCCTCAGATAAATAATGTTATTTACTTATTTTTTATGTATGTGAATGTTTCTTTTCAGTGCCCTGAGATGTCTTCTGTTGTGACTTGGTGCTATATGAATAAACTGAATTGAACTGAGCACACATTGATACCTGGTGTTCAAACTGAAGAAGACTGCCCTCTAGTGTTTGTGACCAAATGTGGAGGATGACTGGGTTAAACATAATGTCATGCTAGAAAATGCTAGAGTAAACTTTTGCATGTCATCTAAAAAAGATAATATGTTCATACACAACAAATTATACTAAGACAATAATTTATTAATGTGTCATAACAATTTCATTAGTTTGGTTTACTACAGAACTTAGGGTAAAATGTAATCCTCATATGCTTGTCTTCAAAGATATTTTGTTTGTCTCTCCATTTCACACATTTACACTCTGTTGAAATAACAAATATATATATTATGTTTGCACTCTGTTAATGTTAGGCTATTGTAGATAGATTTGTTGTTTTGTGTGTCCCTTAAATAGGCTCAGGCTGCAACAAGGCTTTGCAACGTTAGCTCCACCTGTTCCTACCTGGAGGGGGAAAAAAAGAAACAATGCCTTTGCTATCCTAATATATAATAATTCTTCCTCAAGGGAGTCCTGGGACAGATGGACGGACAGCCGAATGAATGAGAAAGAAATACATTTAAAATGTTGGCTGAAAAGAACCTGCTTTGCTGACTTTCCAAGGAAAGTGAGAACAGTTTAAAAACAGTGAAGTGTAGGTTGGTCTGTATACATGGAACAAAGTAAAACTTTTTTTGGGGTACAAGTAGTAAAAACAGATAATTCAATATGACTAGATATGAGTATCTAAAGCCTCATTGTATTTTGAAAGTATCTCAAACTTCCAAACATTTTCTTGACCTTCTTTTCTGTACAGGAGTGATGATCTCCAGTGGTCCCACACCTGGAAACGTTACCAGTTTTCAAACATGTGCTTGTAAAAACGTACAATAAAAGAAAAATGAAAACACTAATCAAAGTGGGCGGCACGGTGGATGGTAGAGCCTCTCCTCAAGAAGGTTACTGGATCAAATCCCAGCCAGGGCTCCGTCTGGGTGTAGTTTGCATATTCTCTTCATGCATGTGTGGGTTTTCTCCCACAGACCAAAAAACATGCATGTTAGGCTAATTGGTAACTCTAAATTGTCTCTAGAATGTGACAGAGAGTGAATGGTTGTTTGTCTCTATGTGTCCCTGTCAGTGGTGGGCAGCGCTAATCCAAAAATTTGTTCCGCTATTTCTAAAGCGCTTATTAATTTATTTAGGTCCGCAATTTCAAAAGCGCTTATGTCTTAGGAAAACTAGCGGAAGCTAATTTTACAGCGCTAAAGTGCAAATGGCAAACTACTTTTTTTAATCCAGCAGATTTGACCATTTCGTGAAACGGTTAAGCTCAGGAACCCTTGTGCTATAAAGTCAGCTAAGAAATATATCTTTTCTCAGCAAAGAAATAATAGTTTTTACCGTGTTTTCTTGTAAAGTAAGTCCTTCGTGCGGGCTCGCTTCTGTGGCCGCCATTTTGAGCAGGGCAAATTCATTCATTCATTCAACCTTTATTTATACAGGCTAGCCTCGTTGAGTCACGGGGACTCATTTACAAGAGGGACCTGTCTCACTCACACCAAACAACCATCCACTCTCACACTCACACCTAGGGTCAATTTAGAGTCACCAATCAGCCTAACAAATGAGGCGCTGACGCGTCGCGTAGCGGTGACGCATAATAGATGTGTGTTATAGATGATAGATAATTAGTTATTAGCGGTACTGCATTTTAAATAGAAAAAGCGCAAATCCGCTTATGAATTATAAAAATTAGTAAATCCGCTAGAGCGCTAACACATTGTTTAGGTCCGCAATTAGCGGATTTGTGCTTTAGCGGGCTGTTGCCCACCACTGGTCCCTGTGATGGACTGGAGACCTGGCCAGGGTGTCCCCCGCCTCTCACAGTGGTATGGGTGCTGGATATGGACAAGGGATTCTGGTCAAGGTTTATGGATGTGTTTAACTACAATGGCTGAGAATGTTAACTGCCCATGAACAGCATATATAGGGAGAGCTGGGTGAGGAGGAGCTAATTTAAGACAGCAGTCATGCAGCTGTTGCTTGAAGGTCAAAGGTAGGCTATAAATACAAGCTTCACACACTGCCTGTGGCAGTTTCTAGTGACTGGGCTCCACGCTTGTAAAACTTGTAACTGTTGTGAAACTCTGCCCTTGCAAGTAAAACCGGTTAAAAATGTTCTCCTGTCATCGAGTGTGGCTTCGAGTAAATAAAGATGAATAGAGGATATTTTTAACCAACAGCACCCCTGACCCCCGCGACCTGGAAACGAAGAAACATGTAACGATATGGAAAAGTCAAAATGTTCTTTACTGGATTTATAGAACTAGCTGGGAATATTTAAGAGTTTTTGTAGTAGATGTGATTGTCGCTGTGAATTGACACAAGTCTTGCCATGTGAGGAATCAGCCTAATGTTTTTCTTTGTGGTCTCTTTGTGACTGCTGGTGAAGATCTTTGTGACTGGTGTGAGTTACAGTGGGTCAGCTGCAGCTCAATATCAGAAAAACCAAAGAATTGGCGATGGACCTCCACCTCTGTTACTAATCTTGGAATAAAAATGGACTCCAATCTTACATTTGAAAATCACATTAAGCTTCTGTTTAAAACTTGCTTCTTCCATCTTCGAAACATCTCCAGACTTCGCCCATCCCTAACTTTTTCCGATGCTGAGAAGCTCGTCCATGCTTTTGTCTCCTCCAGGCTCGACTACTGCAACTCCCTGTTTATTGGAATCCCTGGCAAAAACCTTCAGAAACTTCAATATATTCAAAACAGTGCAGCAAGGATCTTGTTGAGAGTTCGTAAATTTGAACATATTACGCCCATTCTCCATAACCTTCATTGGCTTCCTGTCGCCTACAGAATTCAGTACAAAACTGCTCTCATTACACATCAATGCTTACACGGAACTTCACCAGATTATCTGAAGGATATTCTCATTCCATACTCATCCACCCGTTCGCTGCGGTCACAGAACAGCAATCTCCTTCACATTCCGAGAACCAAATTAAGGACCATGGGAGACCGGGCTTTCAGTGTGGCTGCCCCCCGCCTGTGGAACTCTCTTCCTGACTGTCTAAGAGCCCCACAGTCTGTGGTTGACTTTAAGAGCGACTTGAAGACCTTTCTTTTCGACCAAGCATACTCTACCTCCTCATGATTCTACTTTTGATCTTAGCTGATATTGTTATTGATTTTAATTGTTTTATTATTTGTTTTATTGTCATTTAATTCTGTTGCTCCTTGTAGCACTTTGAGATTTTCATTAATGAAAAGTGCGTTATAAATTGAATTCATTATTATTATTATTATTATAAGATCCCAACCTCTGCCTCGTCCCCTGTCCATTTGGAAAATGGAAGCTGACATTGTTCAGGAATACAAGTATCTGGGGGTGCACCTGGACATTAAGCTGGACTGATCAAAGAACTCACTGGCCACATAGAAAGGGTCAGCATCGGCTAATGTCCTGTGCAGACTCATACTTTTTTTAATCTACAACCCCCCAAATCTGATGTTTTAAAACCGGATGGGAGCAGAGGTGTCTTGTCTGGGAATTAGACTAGCAAAGTTTTTTGAGAAGCCTCTGCTGTTGGGTTGTGAGGTGTGATTTGTCAATTTACATACAGTTGTGTGTCTTCTGTCAGAGACTTCAAGGAAACTCTTACTGTTAAGGTGTGATTTGTCAATTTACATGTATGTGTTACCTCAGCTTGCAATTTACATAGGTTGGTGCGTGACTCCTAAGACTGTTATAACTCCACACGCACACAGTCTGTTTCATTGAATTGATAAAGCCCTCTGGATAGAGGTCGAAACGTTTTCTGTAACAAATAAAGTCCAGTTGATCTTGTATTGAACGCCTTTTTTGATTTTATCATGTCCTGGACGACTGAGAATCTTCACCAGCATAGTCTCTATAAAGTAATTAAGTAAGGTGGTAACAGGTAACTCTGTCTACATTCTTACATCTGGTGGACCGTACGGTTCTGTACTGCAGGCCGTACCTGTCTCCCTATACTATTTAAGTAAAAGATTAGAGCAATCATTACACGTGTTTTCATTTGATTTAGAAATAAAACACTGCCGATCTGTCAGGAATCTTCAGTGCCGAGCAGAGGGTGCCATCACTGGTTAAACATCTCAAGATAAGATTCAACCATTTCATTTCAATCTTTTATCTTTCCTCCTTAAACTCCTCCTTATGTTTATTTTCATCATGGTAAACTTTAAGTAATGTGCCAACAGAAAGGTCCAACTGTCTGTTTGTTTTAATTTGAATTCTTGTCAACGTAGTTATTAAATCAGAGCTAATATCGATACAAATGTTTTAATGTAATTCTTGTGATAGTTTCAATAAAAGGTCTATATTTTTGGTAGACCAATATAAATTGAAGTCTAAGCGTGAAATTACATTTCTTGTCTAATCACAGTAAAAACAACTTAGTATCGGAAAAAGGAAGAACTCGCTCTTTGGTGGCAGTTTGTGCAAGATTAAAGTCTGCTAAACTGCGCATCTACAATAATAGTAAATCAGTAAGTGTTTAAATACCTTACTCAACATTTATTACTATTATTAATCTATTACAATGTTTTGTTCTGACATGAGATCTGTAGAACTGGCAAAGTCAAAGAAAGGATTGAACCAACTGTGTTTAGTAGAAGTCGTTAAAAAAAGTTTCCATTTTTGAACTTTCTCGTTTTTTTTAGTTTGTTTTCCTTTGATATTTTCCATCCCACTTAAAGCTGCTGGATATTTACTTGCAGTTACAAACAGAAAAACATCATGCAGCTAGTCAAACTTCACTGTAAAAGAAGTCCTTCTTGTTCACTGCAACCGCTTACATCATGCAAATAAAGGATTCTTTGTTCTTTTATAACTTTGCCTGAGAAGCATAATAATATTATCATTATCTGAGAAGCGTATTAATCTGAAAGTCTGGATACACTCCAGCAGATGCCTGAGATCTTGCCATGTCATCCAAGCATGAAGGGTGATGCACACCGTCTTGCGTAAATGTTTCCTGACTCACACCTGTCAGGAGCCACACCATTGTTAATGTACCTGATGACATGTTTCCTGTCTGCTAAAGAAGGTTTTAACTTGCCTTTGTGTTTAATCACCACACCCCCCTAATGTAACATGAAACGTTTTGACAGAGTAGGTGACAAGAAGGCAATGCCTGTAAGACAAAACTCAGGGTAAACTCCCTGCCACTTTATGGACTTGTTTCAGCTTCACACTTATTCTGCCCAGTGCGATTTTCAAAGTAAAACCTCTGAAACAAATGTGTGGATTTACTACTAAATCCCTAGCCTGGTTAAAACCAGACCCTTGTCCTTCACTTCGCTTTGTACTAGGGTCTGGGATTTCTCCCATAGACAAGGATTTCTCCGGTAGATTTTTGACCGGACCAATCAGAGAACAGAAGGCGGAGTTTTGTTAGTTTAGCCTGGCGAGGTCCAGGCTATTCAGATAAATAGCTCAGAAACCACTCGGTGGATATTTTTTCTGCTACCAGTGTGTAATTATATGGCTCTAATTTACTGACTGTTGGCCTGGATGAAACATTTGAGATAAAATTCGATTTTTTATAATTTATTTTCGTAGCGCACCCGAGGCTGTTTGGAAAATGTCAAACCGAAACAATTTAAATCCAGCAGATTTGACCATTTCGTGAATTGATTTAGGAACTGTTAAAGCTGACTATATGTAACTTTTCTAACAATATATTTTTAACATATTTCTTCACTCTGTCACTAGATTGATGTTAGAGAGGTAATCTCTGAAAAAAACAAAAAAAAAATATTGTCCCCTTGCTTCTCCAGGTGGTAAATAAGCATTTCTAAAAAGAAAAAGTGACCCGCCATTTTCCAGCCAATAAAAACAAAGTTTGTAACCAGCCAATAAAAACCGAGCTTGAATTTGAATCAGCCAATAAAAACAGAGCTTGAATTTGAATTTCAACAGACCACAAGGGGGCAGAGCCATATATGGCTCTGAGGGGGAGGGATCAGAATGCTTTGCTTGTTGAAATTTTTTCTAAGTGCTGATGTTCTACAGAAACTGCAGACTTCACCTTTAAGCTCAGGAACACTTCTGATATAACGTCAGCTAAGAAATATATTTTTTCTCAGCAAAGAAATAATAGTTTTTTACCTTGTTTTATTGAAAATTCCTTCGTGGCGGCAGCCATTTTAACTGACGACGTCAGTCGACGTCGTTCAAAACTCCGCCTTCTGTTCTCTGATTGGTCCGGTCAAAAATCTACCGGAGAAATCGTTGTCTATGGGAGAAGTCCCAGACCCTAGTATGAAGCGAAGTGAAGGACAAGGGTCTGGTTTTAACCAGGCTACTAAATCCCGTAAAGAATTTAGAAACTAACTGGATTTTAAAAAATATCACTTATGACGTGAAAGTGTCATTTGTGATGTGAGAGGATAAGTGTAAATTTTTAGTTGGACTTGATGACACAGCAGGAGCAGTCTACTTTTATCATCCCTGGACAGAATGGACACTGACTGCACCTTTATGCCTGTTTGTTCAACTAAGATGATTTTCAGATGATGACTTGTAGTTGTTTTGATCAAACCTTATCATTTTTTCTTTCGGCTGATGGTGAGGGGGCCTTGCTCAAGGGCCCAGAGTGGGGAAATGAGGGTGGAGGCAGGTGGGAGTGCTTCACAGTTGCCCGCCCACATTTTGATGTTGTTGGTACGGGGAGTTGAACAGGCAACCTTACAAACCTTATGCACATTATTGCAAGTGAGCATGTGTTGAGGATGACTCCCTCCTGCCACAACTTTAGCTCAAAACCTGTTACAGCCCGTTTTGTATTTGCTAACTGTGGCAGCCATCTTGAATTGGGTTGACACTTTAAAGCTTCAGTATGTAGCTTTTTTTATGAACATATTTCTTCACTCTGTCACTACCTCCTGACAGACTGATGTTAGCCAGGTAATCTCTGAAAAAAAAAAAAAAAATTGTCCCCTTGCTTCTCCAGGTGGTAAATAAGCATTTCTAAAAAGAAAAGGTGACCCGCCATTTTCCAGCCAATAAAAACAGAGTTTGTAACCAGCCAATAAAAACAGAGCTTGAATTTGAATCAGCCAATAAAAACAGAGCTTGAATTTGAAATTCAACAGACCACAAGGGGGCAGAGCCACATATGGCTCTGAGGGGGAGGGATCAGAATGCTTTGCCTGTTGAAAATATTTTAAGTGCTGCTGTTCTACAGAAACTGCATACTGAACCTTTAAGGTAATCTGCTGTAGTGAAAACTTTCTCAAAGTTTCTTTTAAATCCATTCTGTGGTTCAAGTTCAAAATTAACTGTATTGCCATAAATTAACTTTATTGTCAAGAATTTATCTGACAGACAGCTCAACCAGCCGGAGACAGAGATTCTTGCCAGGGGACTAAACTTTGCAGTGGCACCAAGTAGAGTTCCGTTGGTGGAGATGATCACAGCCACTGAGTCAGCCATCCGTAACAACAAAGAGATCTACAGGTTTTTTTTTTTCCGTTTTTTTTGTTTGTTTTGTTTTGTTTTGTTTTTTGAATGTCCAGAGGACCAGACTTAGCTTTTTTTTAGATTTTTCTACCTGGATTATTGAGCATGCATCAGGGTATTTATTGTCATTCACGTCACTTGTGGTACATGAGGTGGAACAAAATTATGTACTCAGGGTGCAGTTACACCCAAACATAGCAAAATGTAAAGTATAAAAATAAACAGTAAATAAGGATCTAAGATATACACTAGACAAACGTAAAACTGTACACTAAAAGATCGAAGATACGCTAAACACTAATAATGTAAAACAATACGGCGTAACAACAGCAGCAAGAACATGAGTCTGGTGAGCAGATAGGCATGAATTAATACAGCAGCATGAGATAATCAGATTTATGAGATATTTTGCTAAAAGACATTGTTCTGACTAATGTTAATGCCAATCTTTTATGCAAATGTAGATGTTGTGTTGTGTCGAGCTTGAAGTATGTTTTTTTAATTAGTCTCAGCTATTACCATTCTAATTTTTGGCTAAATAGCTGAAAAAAATTGGCAGAGTTATAGCAATTTTTGTGTTTTCTAAGATGGCTAGTGGCTTTCTTAAATTGGGTTGGCTCCTATTTTTTTGCTAACAGACTGATGTAGTTGACTCCAATTGTTGATAGAAAAGTTTAAATACAGATTTTGTGTGATGGACCTCCTTTTTTACATGTGAACTGCTAGTTCTGGCTGTCAGCAGCAAATTTGTTAATCCACTATGAGAAGACGCTATTTACAAGACTGAGTTTGTTGCAGCTCCTGATGATGTCTTTTGGATAAAAGACTAAACATTTCAACAAAGAAGAATCTGTCCAGAGGGCCTGACACAACCTTGTTAGATTTATCCACCTGGATTATTGAGCATGCATCAGGACATTTATAATTTATCATCAGTAGTGACATAAAATGGGATTAGCCTGTCTAAATAAAGGTTGAATGAAAATTTGCTAAAAGCTAAATGTAGGGAAAAGTTAGCAAAAAAAAAAAAGAAGTAAAATGAGCAGTGTTTGCTAAAATATCTAAATCAGGGGTGTCAAACTCTTTTACAAAAGAGGCCAAAATTAAAACCTTTTTTCAAACTAAGAGCCAATTTCAGAATCTACATTAACTCAAATCAGATACCCAACATCTTTTCTGAGTCACAGGTTCCTCAGCAAGAGTTTGATCGGTCTCATTTGATGGCCTCTGCTGCACTTTCAACATCATAATCAAAGATTACTGAAAAAAATCAAGAGATAGAAGTATTTTACGTTTCACATAAGCACAACAACTGCTTCTCTGAAGGTTCTGAATGATGTTGTTGAAGCATTGGATGCTAAGGACTATTGTGCTGCACTTTTCTTAGACCTGTCTAAAGCTTTTGACACTGTGGATCATAACATCCTGTGTCATAAGCTCTCAGAAATCGGTTTCTCTGATCACACCATCGGTTGGTTTTCTAACTATCTTTCCAATCGGAGGCAATGTGTTCAACATAACGGTACTTCTTCCAGCTATTTAACAGTTAAAAATGGTGTACCACAAGGCTCAGTTTTAGGACCAACTCTCTTTACAATCTACATAGCTAATGTAGGTCACTGCATCCCTGATGCATCCTTACATTTCTATGCTGATGATACAGTTGTTTATTGCCGAGCTAAAACAGTAGCTAAGGCTTTCCAGTTACTACAATCCGCTTTTGACATCATCCAGTCAGATTTGTTCCGTCTCAAACTTGTCCTAAATGCTGATAAAACAAAAGGGATGTTTTTTTCAAATAGGAAGGCGGTTCCAGCAGATCCTCCTCTGATTTTATCTTCAAATGGTGTCCCTATTGAGTTTGTTGATTCCTATAAATATCTGGGTATCCTGATCGATTCACATCTCTCTTTTAAACTCCACGTGGAAAACCTAGTGAAGAAACTGAAAGTTAAACTGGGTTTCTTTTTCAGAAACAGATCATGTCTAACACTGAATGTTAGGAAACGCCTTGTATCTGTGACTTTCCTTCCCTCCATTGATTACGGTGACATTCTCTACATGAATGCTCCTACAAGCACCCTGCGGATGTTGGATGTGGTCTATCATGGTGCACTAAGATTCATAACTGGTTGTGATTATCGTACCCACCACTGCACCCTGTATTCACTGGTTAACTGGACATCATTAACCTCACGCAGACTCTTCCACTGGTACATTTTCATCTTTAAATCACTTCTTGGTCTGCTGCCCTCATACATCTCCTCCTACATGTCTTTGCGTGAGTGCAGCTACAGTGTGCGCTCTCAGGACATGATTACCTGCAGTGTTCCGTCAGTGAGGACTGAACTTGGAAAAAGGGCCTTCTCCTACTCTGCTCCTGCTTCATGGAATATCTTACAAAAAGATCTGAAGCTCTCGACCTTGACTTCTCTAAATGGTTTTCAGAATCTGTTGGAATCCTGGCAAAAACCAATGCAGATTTGTTCCTGTCTTTGATTTTATACGTCTACCTTATAATGTTTTGCTAGTTTTTTGATACTTTGTTAAAAAAAAAAAAATCTTTTGTTTTTTTCTCTCTTTTTGTTTTCTATTGTTTATTGTTTGTTTGTTTATTGTTTAATGAAATTCTATCACTGCTGTTCATTGTTCTTTAGTTTTAGCAGGTCGCTTTCGTAAATGAGCCCATGAGGTTCAAAAGATTTACCTGACTAAATAAAGGTTGAATGAATGAATGAATCTTGGGGGCCAGATAAAATGTCAACGAGGGCACATTTGGCCCCCGGGTCTTGAGTTTGACACATATGATCTAAATGCTGGCTAAAAGAAGCAAAAGGCAAGCTAAAAAAACTTGAACAAAACACTAATGAAAACCTCAAAAAGCGTGAGAACAATACTAGAGAAATAATCTGATGCATGCTCAATAATAATCCAATAATACTAGAGGAAGTAGTTTTATTGTGAAGGACCGAACAGGAAGTCCATTTCTCTACTGTCTACCTTGACGTGTGACGTCATCCTGGCAGCGGTTTGTTAGCTCACAGGGGTGTGGCAGCCAGTCTCATTCGCGTCTCATTATTCATCCGCATCGAGAGGAGAAGAAAACGCAGCCATGGCGCAAGGCCTCAAAGAAAGATTTGACAAGTTTCTCCACGAAAAGAGTCTCGTGACGGACGCTCTGGGTAAAATCGAGGCTAAAACGGGAGTAAACAGGAGGTACATCGCTGCGGGTGAGGGCACTTATCACGGCTCCAGGAAGGAAGTGTTATCTGAAGGGATTTGTCTGAGGAAATGAGTTGGCTAATAACGTGTCTTACTTGGTATTAATACTAAGTTTCTGTAAGCATTTGGTTAAAGTAGCGTATTTTGTTGCAGGTGTGGCCGCTGTCCTCGCCATTTATCTGGTCATCGGCTACGGAGCCTCCCTGCTGTGTAACCTCATCGGCTTCCTTTACCCAGCATACATTTCGTGAGTGTGTTATGAAAACGCAGCTTGCACAAAAACACGTGTGGACAAAGAGTTTTATCACCACACGAGGCTCACGTGCTGTAGGCCACACAAAGAAACACTGCGGGATTTAACGCAGTGAGCAGATTTATTTGCCTTTTTGATTGATAATATACAGCTAGTCCTTTTGGTTTGTCACATTAGGCATGCTAACACAGAGGTTTATGGTAAATCTAGTGATTTTAATTGAAAGCACTTTAATCGTGTAATAATAATAATAAAGGGAGTCCCCGACTTACGAGCGAGTTTCGGACCTAAGGACCGTTCGTAACCCAATTTTGACTCAAGTCGGAACCCATAGCACGTGCGTTCGTAAGTCCGGATTTTTGTTCGTAAATCGGAAAATGTATGCTAGCGCTGCGCCAAACACCCGTTTTTCAACACAAACGTACATACTGGTTCATAAACATGCACAGAACTTTGTTTACAAACGGTTGGCTAACACACTTTCATCTAAAAACACATACAGTGCTGTATTTAAAGGTCCACTGACATGGTTTTTCTACTATTCATAAAATTGCTCAAAATATATATATATATTATCATTTAAATATGTTCGTTTTTGCAAACAAAATGATAAATCACTTTAATTTTGCTTTAAAAGTGATTTTGAACTTCAAGCCGTGTTTAATCATGGGAAATCCGATTACACACGAACGCACCATCTGTGACGTAGTGTGCAGAGTGTGAGGCAGAGCTCTGGGCTTGTCACAGTGCGCGGGTATGAGCAGCTCCACATGAAGGTAAGTCTGATACAGCATCAGACCTAAATTAGATCCTGTTGTTTCTTGTTCCATCACCCAAACTATTTTCTGCTTCCCAAAATGAAGACAAACAAATCTTCACATAGATTGCTAAATTTGTTGGGTTTTAAAATGTCCGCTATTCAAGAGACCGGAGCCCTCTGCCTCACACTCTGCACACTACGTCACAGATGGTGCGTTCGCGTGTAATCGGATTTCCCATGATTAAACACGGCTTGAAGTTCAAAATCACTTTTAAAGCAAAGTTAAAGTGATTTATCATTTTGTTTGCAAAAACGAACGTATTTAAATAATAAAATATATATATATTGAGCAATTTGATGAATAGTAGAAAAATCCTGTCAGTGGACCTTTAATGTACAACTGTACTGTTCGTAAGGTTCACTCAAGTCCGAGTTGCCGTAGGTTGAGGGCTCCCTGTAATCATTTTATTTAAAAGCGCCTTTCATGACACCCAAGGACACTTGACAAACAAACACAGTTCAAACATCAGCAGTAAATATAAAATACAAAATAATTTAGAATACATTTAGTAAAGTTAGTGATAAGCTAGTCTAAAGAGATACGTTTTCAGAGCAGTCTTGAACAGAGAAAGGGAGGTGGTGTTTCGAAGGTCTGGCGGTAGAGCGTTCCAGAGGTGAGGGGCAGAGCAGGTGAAGGCCCTGCTCCCCATGGTGGAGAGGCGGGCAGAGGGTACATGGAGATGTAGCGAAGAGGAGGATCTGAGAGAGCGTGATGGGATGGAGATTTGGAGGAGGTCAGATAGATAAAAAGGGGCAAGGTTGTGGGTAGCTTTGAACGTGAGAAATGTACTGTACTTGTGTACTGTACTTGTATAGCATCTTTCTATCTTATCAAGACACTGAAAGTGCTTTACATTACAGTCTGTCCTCATTTACCCATTCATACAGCTCACTACTAGATCTATACAAAGATTGGTGTTTTATCACATTCATACACCGATGAGACACTCATCAGAGGCAATGAGGGGTTCAGTGTCTTGCCCAGGGACACTTCAACATGTGACTGCTGGTGGATTTGAACCCCCAACTCTTGCACTGGAGGACGACTGCTCTAACCACTCAGCCACAGCCACCCAGATTCTATCTGTCTGCTAAAGCTAAAAGGGAAGTTTTAAAATTCAAAATGTTGTGACATACAACTTCCTGAATTTCTATTGAACAGTGTGAAAAGCTGTCAGAAAACTGGTGTCATTTCAGAACTTTTTTTTGATTTCCCATGAAACTTAAAATAAAAAAAGGTGACTCTTCAGACTGTGCCAAGTTCACCAGAAGTTAGAATAATGTAAAAAAAAAAAAAGAAGTTTTATTAAATATCTAGTCATTAACTTGTTTTAATACCAAAGACTGAGTTTGCACTGCAGAAAATGTCATTGCTGTTGAAACATGTTGACAACGTATGTGCTGTAGTACTAGGTAAATTCAGTGGTTGGGACTAGAATACTGCTGAGTCAGCACTCAGACCTTGTGTGTTTCTTTGGAAACGCTGGTCCTGTATATGTATATATACTGTATATGTATATATGCTGCTCTCGTTGAGAGGTAACGTTGTCTCGCGAGTCGCTAATGCTAGCGCTAGCAGAGCCCCTAGCAAGTCAGCGTCACGGACAGCATGGCTTCGCCGGATGAAGTTGCTATAGAAGACGCCCCAACTACTGATGGAGGGTCCCGGCGCTGCCGACGCTGCCCCGAATGTAAAGACACACTTGTGTAAACACCGGTGTGACCGGTGTTGCCAGATAGAGTCCCACCCACCCAAAGCACTCTTTACCCGCAAAAGTCAGAAGGAAAATCGCGGTGAACCGCCCAATCTGGCAACACTGGTGACGGCTGCAGATTCAGTGCTGATGCGGAAATTTAGCGCACGCATTAGTTAATATTTATGTTCAATTTTTGGAAAGTCCTGCGTGAATATCTATTTTTTTTAAACAAAGTTGAACGTTCTAAGGTCTAAGGAGATTCAATCAGTAAAATGAAGACATCAGTTGAGTTTGTAATACATGTTAAAACAGAATAAAAGCCTTTTTGCGGCATAAAACCGATCTTTGAAGTTTTCTTGAACTAATATTAAAATCTCGTCTCGTTCTCGCGAACTCTGGAATTTGTCTCGTCTCGTGAGTTTCATGTATCGTTACACCCCTACTGTATATCTATATATATATATATAGATATACAGGTAGTCCCCGAATTACGAGCGCTCTGATCTGCGAGGTTCCAGACTTACGAGCTGCGAATTTTTGGAAAAAACGAAAAAAATACTGAGTTTTCATGTGTTTTTTCACTACAGTTAGCAAGTTAAGCATATAAACACACGTTTCCGATCATTTTTATGCACTCAAAAGTAGTTTTTAGATGAAAATAGAGTGTTTTTAGGTGCGCTGGCGAAATTTACGAACGGACTTCCGGGTTGCGAATTTTTGGAAAAAACGAAAAAAATACTGAGTTTTCATGTGTTTTTTCACTACAGTTAGCAAGTTAAGCATATAAACACACGTTTCCGATCATTTTTATGCACTCAAAAGTAGTTTTTAGATGAAAATAGAGTGTTTTTAGGTGCGCTGGCGAAATTTACGAGCGGACTTCCGGGTTGCGAATTTTTGGAAAAAACGAAAAAAATACTGAGTTTTCATGTGTTTTTTCACTACAGTTAGCAAGTTAAGCATATAAACACACGTTTCCGATCATTTTTATGCACTCAAAAGTAGTTTTTAGATGAAAATAGAGTGTTTTTAGGTGCGCTGGCGAAATTTACGAGCGGACTTCCGGGTTTACGAGAGAAATGGCGGCCGTTCCAAATTACGAGATTTCCGGTTTACGAGCGCCCCCTTGTGACGGATCTCGCTCGTAAATCGGGGAATACCTGTAGATAGATATATATAGATATAGATATATATAGATATAGATATAGATAGATATAGATAGATATAGATATAGAGATATAGATATATATAGATATAGATATATAGATATAGATATAATATATATAGATATATATATATATATATATATATATATATATATAGAGAGATAGAAAGATATAGATAGATATATATATAGATATATAGATAGATATATAGATAGATATATAGATAGATATAGATATATAGATATATAGATATATTAGATATATAGATATATTAGATATATAGATATATAGATATATTAGATTTAGATATATATTAGGGATGCACCGATACCAGATTTTTGAAAACCAAGTACAAGTATTTACCGTACATTAAAGTACTTGCCGATACCAAGTACCGATACAAGTACTAATTAATATTTTTTTAAATCATTCTAATTAACTTAAACTGTTTATTTTCATTAGACACTTCAAACATACCTTCCCATAGGCTCACCACCTGTGGGAGGGGCCAAAGGGGTCGGGTGCATTGTGGAATGGGTGGTGGCCGAGGGCGGGGACCCTGGCGGTCTGATCCTCGGCTACAGAAGCTGGCCATTGGGACATGGAATGTCACCTCTCTGGTGGGGAAGGAGCCTGAGCTAGTGTGTGAGGTTGAGAGGTTCCGGCTAGAAATAGTCGGACTCACCTCAACGCATGGCTCTGGCTCTGGAACCAGTTTCCTTGAGAGGGGTTGGACACTCTTCCACTCTGGAGTTGCCCCTGGTGAGAGGCGCCGAGCAGGAGTGGGCATACTTGTTGCCCCCCATCTTGGTGCCTGTACGTTGGGGTTCACCCCGGTGAACGAGAGGGTAGCCTCCCTTCGCCTACGTGTGGGGGGACGGGCTCTGACTGTTGTTTGTGCCTATGCGCCGAACGGCAGCGCAGATTACCCACCCTTTTTGGAGTCCTTGGAGGGGGTATTGGAGGGTGCGCCTCCTGGGGACTCCCTTGTTCTGCTGGGGGACTTCAACGCTCACGTGGGCAATGACAGTGAGACCTGGAGGGGTGTGGTTGGGAGGAACGGCCCCCCTGATCTGAACCCGAGTGGTGTTCTGTTGTTGGACTTCTGTGCTCGTCATGGATTGTCCATAACGAACACCATGTTCAGGCATAAGGGTGTCCATATGTGCTCTTGGCACCAGGACACCCTAGGTCGTAGTTCAATGATCGACTTTGTTGTCGTCTCATCTGATCTGCGGCCGCATGTCCTGGACACTCGGGTGAAGAGAGGGGCGGAGCTGTCAACTGACCACTACCTGGTGGTGAGTTGGCTCCGATGGTGGGGGAGGATGCCGGTCAGACCTGGCAGACCCAAACGTATTGTGAGGGTCTGCTGGGAACGTCTGGCAGAGTCTCCCGTAAGACGGAGCTTTAACTCCCACCTCCGGGAGAGCTTTGAACACGTTCCGAGGGAGGCGGGGGACATTGAGCCCGAGTGGGCCATGTTTCGCGCCTCTATTGTCGAGGCAGCTTATCGGAGTTGTGGCCGCAAGGTTGTTGGTGCCTGTCGTGGTGGCAACCCTCGAACCCGGTGGTGGACACCGGCGGTGAGGGATGCTGTCAAGCTGAAGAAGGAGTCCTATTGGGCCTTTTTGGCCTGTGGGACCCCGGAAGCAGCAGATAGGTACCGGCAGTCCAAGCGGCATGCGGCTCGGGTGGTTGCTGAGGCAAAAACTCGGGCGTGGGAGGAGTTCGGAGAGGCCATGGAGAATGACTTCCGTACGGCTTCGAGGCGATTCTGGTCCACCATCCGGCGTCTCAGGGGGGGAAAGCGGTACGCGACCAACACCATTTATGGTGGGGATGGCGTGCTGTTGACCTCAACTCGGGATGTTGTGAGTCGGTGGGCGGAATACTTCGAAGACCTCCTCAATCCTACTGGCACGTCTTCCACTGAGGAAGCGGAGCCTGGGGACTTTGGGTCGGGCTCTCCAATCTCTGGTGCTGAGGTCGCCGAGGTGGTTAAAAAGCTCCGCGGTGGCAAGGCTCCGGGGGTGGATGAGATTCGTCCTGAGTTCCTTAGGGCTCTGGATGTTGTGGGGTTGTGTTGGCTTACGCGACTCTGCAATATCGCGTGGACATCGGGGGCAGTTCCCTTGGATTGGCAGACTGGGGTGGTGGTTCCCCTATTCAAAAAGGGGGACCGTAGGGTGTGTTCCAACTATAGAGGGATCACACTCTTAAGCCTCCCTGGTAAGGTCTATTCAGGGGTTCTGGAGAGGAGGGTCCGTCGGATAGTCGAACCTCGGATTCAGGAGGAGCAGTGTGGTTTTCGTCCTGGTCGTGGAACACTAGACCAGCTCTACACCCTCAACAGGGTCCTGGAGGGTGCGTGGGAGTTTGCCCAACCAGTTTACATGTGCTTTGTAGACTTGGAAAAGGCATTCGACCGCGTCCCTCGGGGGGTTCTGTGGGGGGTACTCCGGGAGTATGGGGTACCAGGCCCATTGATATGGGCTGTTAGGTCCCTGTACGACCGGTGTCAGAGCTTGGTCCGCATTGCCGGCAGTAAGTCAGGCTCGTTTCCGGTGAGAGTTGGACTCCGCCAAGGTTGCCCTTTGTCACCGATTCTGTTTATAACTTTTATGGACAGAATTTCTAGGCGCAGCCAAGGTGTTGAGAGGATCCGTTTTGGTGGCCTTAGAATCGCTTCTCTGTTTTTTGCAGATGATGTGGTCCTATTGGCTTCATCAGCTCGTGATCTACAGCTTTCGCTGGAGCGGTTTGCAGCTGAATGTGATGCGGCCGGGATGAGGATCAGTTCCTCCAAATCCGAGGCCATGGTCTTGAGCCGGAAAAGGGTAGCATGCCCTCTCCGGGTCGGGGAGGAGGTCCTGCCCCAAGTGGAGGAGTTTAAGTATCTCGGGATCTTGTTCACGAATGAGGGAAAACTGGAGCGTGAGATCGATAGGCGGATAGGTGCAGCGTCCGCAGTGAAGCGGGCGCTGTACCGGTCTGTCGTGGTGAAGAGAGAGCTGAGTCAAAAGGCAAAGCTCTCAATTTACCGATCGATCTACGTTCCCACCCTCATCTATGGTCATGAGCTTTGGGTTATGACCGAAAGAACAAGATCTCGGATACAAGCGGCTGAAATGAGTTTTCTCCGCAGGGTGGCTGGACTCTCCCTTAGAGATAGGGTGAGAAGCTCAGTCATCCGGGAGGGACTCGGAGTAGAGCCGCTGCTTCTCCACATCGAGAGGAGCCAGTTGAGGTGGCTCGGGCATCTGGTTAGGA
The DNA here is from genome assembly GCA_038048925.1 of Garcialebias charrua. Lineage (NCBI taxonomy): Eukaryota > Metazoa > Chordata > Actinopteri > Cyprinodontiformes > Rivulidae > Garcialebias > Garcialebias charrua. Next base: position 56,673 of record JBBPBX010005874.1, read on the forward strand.
TGCCTCCTGGACGCCTCCCTGGTGAGGTGTTCCGGGCATGTCCCACCGGGAGGAGACCCAGAGGAAGACCCAGGATACGCTGGAGGGACTATGTTTCTCGGCTGGCCTGGGAACGCCTTGGGATTCCCCCAGAGGAGCTGCTCCAAGTGGCTGGGGAGAGGGAAGTCTGGGCCTCCCTACTTAGGCTGCTACCCCCGCGACCCGACCCCGGATAAGCGGAAGAAAATGGATGGATGGATGGATGGACTTCAAACATAAATAAACAAAGTACATTACGATTGGTAATCTGTAAAGTATGTCCAAACTTGTACAAAAAAACAAAATGTTTTACATTTGAACTCTTACATAGTCAATGAAATGAAATGAAACTGGTATCGGGTCCTGTAGTATCGGAGCCCTTTTATGAGTATGAGTACGAGTAAACGCACATGGTATCGGACCGATACTGGTATCGGTATCGGTGCATCCCTAATATATATAGATAGATATATATATATATAGATATTATATATAGATATATAGATACTGTATATAGATACAGTATATATATATATATATATATCTATATATATATAGAGAGAGATAGAGATATAGAGATATATAGATAGATATAGAGATATAC
>JBBPBX010005875.1:4284-24256 GCA_038048925.1 Garcialebias charrua
TAAGTGTCTTGCCCAGGGACACAACGACACATGGTGGGCGGATGCGGGATTCGAACCTCCAACCTTCCGATCAGGGGTCGACTGCCATTACCACTACACCACGGCCGCCCAGCGCTTCGGATGTTGTCAGTCCATTAAATGGCCGTTATTAGTTGTATCATCCCCATATGTAGCGGCAAAACTGTCCAACCTACCTTCTAGCAGGTTTAAATGAACGTTATTTTTGTTATTATCACTGTGAGTAGGCAGCGTGTTGCCGTAAACCTGGAAGTGTTTTTTTTTTCAGCTTATGTAACCTTGTTCCTAAACCTAACCTTACACTTGACCCAGAGGACCAACCCTTACCCTTGTGCCTAAACCTAACCTTACACTTGACCCAGAGGACCAACCCTAAACTTAACCCCCTTACCCTTGTGCCTAAACCTAACCAAGACCCTAAACGTAACGCTAGACCCTTTACTATAAACTTTAACACGTAGCTACAAACGGAGCCTGCTGTCATCGCTAGCAACGTACCTTTAAACCTACTAGGAGGTACAGGAGGGGCAATCTGACCGCTACGTATGGGGATGATAATAACTGATAATGGCCATTTAATGGTTGATAACATTTGAAGCGGGTGAGGGAGCCATTCGGAATTGACCAAGAATTGGACCAGGACTACTTCCAGCCTCATCAGTCAATCAGAGAGCTGCTTGCCGGTGCATGAGGCCTCTCAAGTGGGGAGGTGCTGCTTGAAGGTCCGTTGTCTTCTCCGGAGTTAACCTGGGCTTTTTCATCCGGATCCCTCTGGATTATTTAGACTCGATTGGGACCATCGTGTGGTTTTATGCTGGCTCTCTCTAAAAGCATCTTGGTGCTCAACAGTTGCAGAGACCTGACCAGAACCAGACCAAGGCTGGCGAGTCCCCATATAAAATGTGCAGTATTGTCCAGTACATTTACATATGTTCTTAAAATCACAAAGGTTTAAGAGTTTAAATCATTGCAAGAGTGTGGCAAGGGTTTATAAAGCCTTAAAGGTTCAGTCTGCAGTTTCTGTAGAACTGCAGCACTTAGAAAAAATTTCAACAGGCAAAGCATTCTGATCCCTCCCCCTCAGAGCCATATATGGCTCTGCTCTCCCATGGTCTGCTGAAATTCAAATTCAAGCTCTGTTTTTATTGGCTGATTCAAATTCAAGCTCTGTTTTTATTGGCTGATTCAAATTCAAGCTATGTTTTTATTGGCTGGTGTTACATATCCTGAGGAAGCTGCCAATGCTGACACCTTTTAGTTCTTATGTATGTTGACTGCAGTCATGCTTTTGTGTGGTTAATTAGTCTGATTGTGATCAGGCTTGTGTGTGTTCAGCCAGGAACACCTGAGAGCCACGCCTATATATACTTCAAGTTGACTGTGCTTGAATGCGGAGTGTTGTGAGCTCAGAGGAGGTTGCTTTTGCTGAGCTGTTTGAGTACTGTATGGTACTGTGTGGGGGTGTTCTCCGCCCACCCCTGTCTTGAAGTCTGATCTTCTGTTTAGAAGGTTCTTGGTGAGTAACTACTAGCTCATGTTTGGTCTTGACTGCTAGATGCACTTAAAGAGTGGCTACTAGCTCATGTTTGGTCTTGACTGCTAGTTGCATTTGTGTCAGCTCATTTGCTTGTGGAGTTTGACTGTGCTTGATGCACTTAGGAATGTTTGCTCATCTTTTGACTTTTGTTGTGCTTAGTGCACTGGGTAGCTGAAGGCTGCATTGATGACATTAGGATCCTGCTAATGATAATTGATATCAGGGATGCTGACCTGTGTGGTTAGTTTAAGCTGGTTTAACCAGGAACATTTTTGAGCTTGGAGCTGTTTGGAGTTTGGAGCTGTTTGGAGCTTGGAGCTGTTTGGAGTTTTTGTTGGTTTGCCTAATGACAGAGTGAGATCGGTAGTCCAGTTATATCGTTTTTCTTTTACCCCTAGGGTCCCCTTTTGGTCAGGTAGTCCGTCTCCAGACAGGCTGCGACGGCCCTGTTTTTATGGGTTGGGCCGACGCTGGGGACGTTATATTCTTTTTGGCTGACTCACTCTTGTCCACCACTTATTTGTACTTTTGTCTGTCTATTTTTGCTCCCTTTTTTGCCCTGTGCCAGAAGACGGTGCACTCCGCACCTGGAGGGAGGAGTCGGGCAGTTTTCAATAAAGCTTTTTATTTTTACATTCTGCCTTCTTGTGTCCTTTGTCCATTTAATGTGTTCGGCCTGAGCCAGCCGTAACATATTTTGGGCGCCTCGTCCGGGATCTTGAATCCTTTTTGACTCCTTGTCTGGATCTTGGATCCTTCTTCTTTTTTGCTCCTTGTCTGGATCTTGAATCTTTTTGAGCCCTTGTCTGCATTTTTTTTGCTCCTTTTTGAGTCCTTGTATGCATTTTTGAGCCCGCGTTTGGATCTTTGAGCTGTTGTGATCCTTGTTGGGTTAATTAATTAAACCTGCAGGTTGTTTGACTCGTTGGCGGGTCCAGTGCTGTGTGTGTAGGTGGTGCGTTCACGTACTGCTGGGACATTAGTATTTACACAGTTCGTTTCCTGTGTTTATCATGGAGGACTTCGATTTACACAGTTTTGTGGAAAGACCTACAGTAGAGGTTTTGGCTAGCTGTACTAAAGAGCAACTTTTGTGTATAGCGGATTATTATGAGTTGACGTTAGATAAACGTTCTAAAAGAGACACTGTGGAAAGCGAGTTAGCTGCCGAGTTAAAGCAACGCGGTTTATTTTCAGCTGTGACGTCACCGAAAGACCCAGATCGCTTTCCGTACCGTTTTCAGGAACAACTACGTTTAAAAGAAATTGAACGAGACTTAGTACTTGAGCAACAGAAACGGGAACATGAGAAAGAAATAACGTTACAGAAAATCATGTTAGAACAACGGAGAATGGAGATTGAGGTTGAACAGCGGAAAATGGAGGTTGAACAACGGAAAACAGAGTTAGAAATGGAAATACGTCTGAAAGAGCTGGAACGTGGATCTGCTCCGTTTCCTGTTCGAGAATTCGACGTGAGTAGACATGTTTCTTTAGTACCTCCGTTCAATGAAAAAGACGTTGATAAGTATTTTATCATGTTTGAAAGAGCAGCAAGTACTTTGAAGTGGCCAGAAACTGTTTGGCCCATATTGTTACAGAGCGTGTTAAAAGGAAAAGCACAAGATGCCTATGCATCTCTTTCTGCACTTGATAGTGGTGTCTATGCTAACGTGAAAGAAGCAATCCTGCGTGCATATGAGCTAGTTCCGGAAGCATACCGGCAGAAGTTTAGAAAATGTAAGAAAGTAGATAATCAGTCTTATGCTGATTATGTCAGGGAAAAGGAACTACTTTTTGATCGCTGGTGTACTGCGAGTGCAGTGACTGATTTTGACCAGCTGAAGCAGCTAATATTGTTGGAAGATTTCAAATTAAGTTTACCAGACAGAGTAACCACGTATTTAAATGAACATAAAGTGTCTGATGTTTCTAAAGCTGCAATCTTAGTGGATGAGTACATGCTGACGCATAAAATACACTTTGAACGTTCAAGCTTTGATAAAACTCGAAGCCCTAGTCATGTTAAGACCAGTTTTGATTCCTCTCAACCTTTTAGATACAGATCTAATGGAAATGGTAATGGTAAATTTAGAGGGCCTGTTGTTCCTCACAGAGACCGTGATGTAACTGCAGAACGACGTGAAAGTGATGTGAAAGAACCAGTAAGATGCTACTACTGCAAACAGGAAGGGCATGTAACTAGAACATGTCCTAAGTTACATAAAAAAGAACCAAAACCTGTAGCTGCAGTTAAAAGGCTAGATCAGTCATTTTCATCTGCAACAGAAAACTGTGAACGTGATGGATTCAAACCTTTTATAATGGAAGGGTTTATATCTACATCTCCATCAGGAAGGATGATACCTGTTAAAATACTCAGAGACACAGCCGCTTCACAGTCATTTATTTTGGACAATATTTTACCTCGAGATGAAGTTATTGAGATGGAAGCTGGAGTTCCCATTTGTGGTTTTAACATGCAGGAAGTTAATGTTCCTTTATGTAGGATCGTGGTTCAGTCAGAGTTGTGTTCAGGAGACGCTGTGGTAGGACTGCGTCCAAACTTTCCTATAAAAGGCATCTCCATGATTATGGGTAACGACTTGGCTGGAGGTCGTGTTTTAGTCACTCCAGAGGTGACTCCTGTTCCAGTGTTGTCCCCTAAATTAGATAACTTAGCTCGCACATTTCCTAATGTTTTCACCTCTTGTGCAGTTACTCGTGCAGCTCTTAAACGACAACAGGAGGAGGAGAAAGCTGAAGAAGTTGAGCTGAGTGACAGTTTTTTCAGTTCTGAAACTGACCAGACCCCAGTGAGCTCTGAGGAGAACACTTTAGAGGGAGTAAGACTCTCATGGTCTAGGGAACAGTTGATTAAACTTCAGAAGAGCGATGTTAGTTTAACATCATGTTTTATTGATGCAGAACCTGACAAACCTGACACACTGAGTAATGGTTACTACTTTAATGATGGCATTTTGATGCGTAAATGGACTCCTTTGACAGCATCTCCTAATGAAGAGTGGCGTAGTGTAGAACAGATTGTTCTTCCTACTCTGTATCGTCCAGAAGTTTTACGTTTGGCACACGACAGTCCCTTAGCAGGTCACCTCGGTATCAGAAAAACATACGACCGTGTGTTGCGTCATTTTTTTTGGCCAGGTTTAAAAAAAGATACCGTACTTCATTGCAAATCATGCCATTTTTGTCAGATAGCTGGAAAACCGAACCAGACAGTCCCACCTGCTCCTCTTTTTCCTATCCCGGCTATTGCTGAGCCTTTCGAGAGAGTTATAGTGGATTGTGTAGGACCACTCCCCAGAACAAAGGCTGGAAACAAGTACTTAGTTACTGTGATGTGCGCCTCCACTCGTTTCCCAGAAGTTTTTCCTGTAAGAAAAATAACAACCCCAGTGGTGGTAAAGGTGTTAACCAGGTTTTTCTCGTTGTTTGGGTTACCACGGGTGGTGCAGACTGACCAAGGCAGCAATTTCATGTCAAGAGTGTTTTCACAGGTCATGAAACAATTAAACATCCAGCATACCTGTTCAGCTGCGTACCATCCAGAAAGCCAGGGTGCCCTTGAACGATTCCATCAAACATTAAAAACCATGCTGCGTACCTACTGTCTAGAATTCAATAAAGATTGGGATGAGGGAGTGCATCTCCAGATGTTTGCTATACGGGAGGTAGTTCAAGAGAGTTTGGGTTTCAGTCCAGCTGAATTGGTTTTTGCACACGAAGTTCGTGGTCCCTTAAGGCTGTTAAAAGAAAAGTGGATATGTGAGAAGTCTGACAAGAATTTGTTAGACTATGTAAGTGACTTCCGTTTTAAATTAGTACGTGCTTGTGAAATAGCTAAAGACAACTTACAGATGGCACAAGCTAAAATGAAATCCCTGTTTGATCGAAAAGCTGTAGCACGAGTGTTTCAACAGGGTGACAAAGTGTTAGTTCTACTTCCTATTCCTGGTAGTAGCTTACAGGCCCGTTATAGTGGACCTTATGTCGTTCAGAAGAAGCTAAACGAACATGACTATTTGGTTTCTACTCCAGAGAGGAGACGTACTACTCGTCTTTGTCACATCAACATGTTGAAACCATACATTGAGAGGGTTAGCGTGTTAGCTGTCCCCCTCTGTGATGACCCAAGAGTAGTCGAAGATGTAGAGCCCCAAAAGGAGCTCTCCAGTGCTGACCAGGAGGTGGATAGTTCCCCTTCTGCAATTCTTGAAGGCAAGCTCTTAAATTCGCATTATCTCCAGAACCTACCGTTGTTGTTCTCCCACCTAGATGATAAGAAAAGGGATGAACTAAGACAGTTGATATTTTCTAACGCCTGTTTATTTTCTGATGTCCCTTCTAAGACCGATATCCTAAAACATGATATCGATGTGGGTGAAACAAAACCTATAAAACAACATCCTTATAGAGTGAATCCAGAAAAACGCTTACGCATGAACAAACAAGTGCAGTATATGTTGAACAATGGCTTGGCCATACCCAGTACTAGTGCTTGGAGCTCACCTTGTTTGTTGATAGTCAAACATGGCGGTGATGATCGGTTTTGCACCGATTTTAGAAAAGTAAATGCTGTAACCAAGCCAGATTGTTATCCTCTCCCTAGAATCGAGGATTGTGTCGATCATGTGGGCGCTGCACGCTTTGTAACCACTTTGGATTTATTGAAAGGTTATTGGCAGGTACCATTAACTGAACGAGGTCAGGAGGTCTCTGCTTTTGTTACCCCTGATAGTTTTCTTGAGTACACAGTTATGGCTTTTGGTATGCGTAACGCTCCTGCTACTTTCCAAAGACTAATGAACATAGTTTTGTCTGAGTTACCCTTTTGTGAAGCATACTTAGATGATGTGGTGGTGTTCTCAGATACTTGGGAAGATCACTTGAAACACCTACAAACTGTTTTCACACGTCTGACAGAAGCTAACTTGACAGTTAACCTAGCTAAGTGTCAATTTGGGCACGGAACTGTGACCTATTTAGGTAAACGTGTTGGAAGTGGTCAAGTACGTCCAGTTGAGGCAAAAGTGGAAGCCATATTGTCTGTCCCAATACCTTCCACCCGAACGGAGCTGAGGCGTTATCTAGCCATGGTGGGGTACTACAGAGGGTTCTGTAAGAACTTCTCTGCTGTAGCTGCTCCTCTAACAGATCTCCTCAGCCCTAAAACGCCTTTCATCTGGTCTGACAGATGCCAAGAAGCGTTTGAACAAACAAAAACCTTGCTGACTAAGGCTCCTGTGCTAGCTGCACCAAAATTCGATGTCCCTTTTAAACTGGCTGTAGATGCTTGTGACTCTGGAGTAGGAGCTGTTCTTCTTCAGGAAGGAACAGACGGAGTGGAACACCCAGTTTCCTATTACTCCCGGAAGTTGAACAAACATCAAAAAGGGTACTCGACCATAGAAAAGGAAGCCTTGGCTTTGATCTTGGCCCTAGAGCATTTTGAAGTGTACATTGGAGGATCTTGCGATCCCATTATTGTATACACTGACCACAACCCCCTTACCTTTTTGCATCGAATGTGTAATAAAAACCGACGTTTAATGAGCTGGTCTTTGCGACTGCAGCCTTTTAACCTCTCCATATTACACATTAGAGGAAAGGACAACGTTATAGCCGATGCCCTCTCTCGTTTTTGAATACTCTGCCCTAACTTGTTTTTTGTATGTTGTTATGTAGCCGGTGTCCTCACAAGACTACATTTTTCCCCCATACAAAAACACTGGTGGTGGAGGTGTTACATATCCTGAGGAAGCTGCCAATGCTGACACCTTTTAGTTCTTATGTATGTTGACTGCAGTCATGCTTTTGTGTGGTTAATTAGTCTGATTGTGATCAGGCTTGTGTGTGTTCAGCCAGGAACACCTGAGAGCCACGCCTATATATACTTCAAGTTGACTGTGCTTGAATGCGGAGTGTTGTGAGCTCAGAGGAGGTTGCTTTTGCTGAGCTGTTTGAGTACTGTATGGTACTGTGTGGGGGTGTTCTCCGCCCACCCCTGTCTTGAAGTCTGATCTTCTGTTTAGAAGGTTCTTGGTGAGTAACTACTAGCTCATGTTTGGTCTTGACTGCTAGATGCACTTAAAGAGTGGCTACTAGCTCATGTTTGGTCTTGACTGCTAGTTGCATTTGTGTCAGCTCATTTGCTTGTGGAGTTTGACTGTGCTTGATGCACTTAGGAATGTTTGCTCATCTTTTGACTTTTGTTGTGCTTAGTGCACTGGGTAGCTGAAGGCTGCATTGATGACATTAGGATCCTGCTAATGATAATTGATATCAGGGATGCTGACCTGTGTGGTTAGTTTAAGCTGGTTTAACCAGGAACATTTTTGAGCTTGGAGCTGTTTGGAGTTTGGAGCTGTTTGGAGCTTGGAGCTGTTTGGAGTTTTTGTTGGTTTGCCTAATGACAGAGTGAGATCGGTAGTCCAGTTATATCGTTTTTCTTTTACCCCTAGGGTCCCCTTTTGGTCAGGTAGTCCGTCTCCAGACAGGCTGCGACGGCCCTGTTTTTATGGGTTGGGCCGACGCTGGGGACGTTATATTCTTTTTGGCTGACTCACTCTTGTCCACCACTTATTTGTACTTTTGTCTGTCTATTTTTGCTCCCTTTTTTGCCCTGTGCCAGAAGACGGTGCACTCCGCACCTGGAGGGAGGAGTCGGGCAGTTTTCAATAAAGCTTTTTATTTTTACATTCTGCCTTCTTGTGTCCTTTGTCCATTTAATGTGTTCGGCCTGAGCCAGCCGTAACAGCTGGTTAATGGCTGGTCACTTTTTCTTTTTAGAAATGCCTATTTACCACCTGGAGAAGCAAGGGGACAATATATTTGTTTAGTTTATTTCAGAGATTACCTGTCTAACATCAGTCTAGTGACAGAGTGAATAAATATGTTAAAAATATATTGTTAGAAAAGTTACATATAGCAGCTTTAAAATATATATACAAATACTAAAATAAATACAACGTTCCTACGTCGTTGTTTTTCACCTATCACGAGGATGTCTGGAATGAAACTCCAGCGTTATTCAAGAGACTACTGTATTTTAACTGTAAGAGAAAAATCTTAATCTAAGACTTCCTGTATAATTCCAGCTCAGACAGTGATTGAATATTTTGAATTAGCTTGCGGCTCATATATTGTTGGAGAACTTCTGTCCAAATCATTAAAAGGTGGTAAATTGTCTCTGGATTTATCTGGACATGAGTGAGGTCCTGTCACTTCCTGTCTGATGTAACGTTACTCTTTGGCTCAGCCTGGTGAGTTACTGTCCTTTAACCAAAGAAGCAGGTGCTGTCTGTTACGATAAATGAAAAATAAAGAAATGTTGAAATTTTTAAGTCTCCTAGCATCTAACATTGTAGTCTCCAGTGTTTTTTTCTCCTCCCCATTCTTTCCTCTTCAGAGGTTGACTTGTCTCGTCAAGGCCTCGCTTGGCTTCGAACAACAAAATGCACCTTCACAGCAGGGGGGTGGACGGCGTACACGCCTGCACGCTGCATCTGTTTCCAGTAACAAGCGTCAGACTGAGATCCTGTGACTTCACAGGATGCATTAACTATGACAGGATGCAGGTGTCTGGAATTAGCAGGAAGAGAGTCTAATTTTAAAGCGAAGATTGGTTCCAAAGACACGTTCCACCGTAAACAGACTGAAATGGATCCAGAATAAAAGTGAGGTAAACTGGACGGTCTGGTGTGGGAATACAATGTCAGCTGATTCATCATTTTTCAAAGTTTGGACCAAACAATAAAGACTTACATTGTAAAATGCAGGACTGACCAGGTGAATTTACAGTCCATGTGCAAAAGTCTTGGACTGCGCTTTTTTTTTTTTTTTTGTATTTAGCTTCTAAGGAGACAGACATACCTTTTAATATTTTAAAGTGGAATATTGTTCATTTGAAGGTCTTTCAAAGTTTTATTTGAACTTTGACCGTTCAGATCTGACCATCCCAGATAAACGTTTTACATCACTTTATCTCAGGCGAATTAATTCTACACGTGTTGAAAGTCTCCTAAACCCAAGAGATGAACCAGCGTTGTGTCAACTGGTTACTTCACAAAGAACCATTCTGACAAGATGTTGAAGGTGAGACCCTCAGAAGAAGGAGGACGCTCATCTGAATGGCCGGTCATCTTAAAACAACTTGAAGTAGATCTGCATGATTAATGGAGGCATTAACACACACACACACACAAACTTGGTGTTATCTGATCTTTTTAAACACTGCGTTGAGCATTGTGCACTTGTTTTTATTCCGTCAGCCTTGAAGACCCTGTCGCCAACTGGTCAGGTCTCCCAATGGTCCAAAACAGGATTTAACCTTCATGGGGTCAGTGCTAGGCCAACAGGATTAACCTTCATCCTCCATCTTTCAGTCATCAAGTCCACTCGTTGGATGTGACATGTCGTCTTTAAAGCTTGTCTGAACAACTGGGCCCAGTTCTGCTCCGAGAGGAATAAACAATGTTGTTATTTCACTCACAGCCTCCTCCAGTGGTTTTAATTATTTTATTTTTTAAGTTACATTTTATTCTGATTTACGAGACAGCTAACATAAAAGTTGGAATCATCTGAACATGCATGATCTTGGACTGTGTGAGAAAACTGTGCAGGAAGGACAAGCAAACTCTTTATAGAAACACCCCCAGCCAAGACTCTAACCCAGGACCTTCTTAATGTGAGGAGCCAACACTCAGGCCGGCTGCCATGTTGGAATTAAAACTGTCTTTCCAAGTCAGAGGAGGTACATTTCCTGTACTGTTCATTAGTTTGTCTTTTTGTGTGCAGTACCGGTAAAGGTATGATGAACTTTGTCATTGTTCTGCATTAGTTTAACTGTCATGATGAACAGCGAGCAATATGCATTTCTTCAAGGAACGCTGGGCCTTTAGATGTGGAAGTCTTCTCTACTCCATTGTTTTCATCTGTCTCTTCCGCTGGGGTTTCATTTATAATATTATTGTTCCCTCTTCCTTATCAGTCTATCTGTTCCTCCACTCCTCTCTTCCTGTCTGACTTGCATCATATGAATCATAAAATGGAACCATAAAAGGATTTTTCATGCACTACCTGCCTGGGTCCTGCAGCTCCTTAAGTCTCATAAATTCATTTACCGTACTTTCCGCCCTTTAAGTTGCTCCGCCCTATATGTCACATTAGTCCAATTATGTCCAATTAAGTGGAAAAATCCATAAACGTGTCGTACCTCCGCATACGTCAAATCTATTACGCGTCGCGTATGTTATGCGTCACCGCTGCAGGTGTTTTGCCGAAAATGGATTGGCTGCGAAATGGCCGCAGGAGCGTGCACGGAAGGACTTTAACAAGATTAACACGGTAAAAACAATGATTTGTTTGCTGAAAATTATAGCAAAGATGTGTCTGAGCTGAACTTTTCCTTAATAAATGCACGCAATGGTCAAATACGCTGAATTAAAAAAATTGTTTTGCTACGTCGGTGCTGCAAAGCATGCACGCGCAGCTAGCGGATACGCTTCATTTCTTTAAAATAAACACCTAAAAATATATATTTGTTTGCTGACATTATAGCAAAAGTGTTTCTGAGCTGAACTTTTCCTTAATAAATGAACGTAATGGTCAAATCAGCTGGATAAAAAAATTAGTTTAGCTACATGCACCCGCACGGGTGGGAACACATTTCTTTAAAATTCAGCAAAATAAACACCTAAAATATATATATATTTGTTTGCTGAAATTATAGCAAAAGTGTTTTTGAGCTGAACTTTTCCTTAATAAATGAACGTAATTGTCAAATCAGATGGATTTAAATAGTTTCGCTTTGACGGCTCTTCCAAGCGTAAAATAAATATGAATAAATAAGAAATAAATTATAAATAAATCGAATTTTAGCTCAAACATCTCCTAAAGCTAACTCATTGTAAATGTCCATCCAGTGATTACTTTCTGGAAGTTTCATCAAAATCTGTCACGTGGTTCATGAGCTATTTTGCTAACAGTGAAACACTGAGGTAACAGTAGTTCAGACCTCCAGAGAGCAGGAGGCCGTGCTGCGACAGAGTGAGTCCGAGCAGAGGAGGCTTCTGTCGGACACATGAGCTGGGAACGGTCGGTGGACCCTAGCGGCCGAAAGTGGTACTGCTCCATTTTTTTTCGTCAGAATGAATGGAAACGGTCATATCTCAGCCAAAAATTGTCTAAAAAAAAATATGGGGAAAAATCCCTAAATATGTCGCTTTGCCTCATAAGTCGCAGGACATGAAAATTAGTTTTTAAAAAACTGTGACTTATAGGCCGGAAATACGGTAAGTCTTTTGTTCCTCCAACCTCCTGCCTCTTGCCTTGTTCTTCTGGGTCCCTCCAACCCGTCTTTCACAATTTCACAACATTTAGATCATTAGAGTGTTGAGATCAGATCAGACTGCCTTCCTCTGCCTCCAGCAGCGCCAGCGGTGCAAATTATATTTAGCATGCTAACGTGCTGCTTGGATCATGAGCATCATGGGCTCTGCAGTATTGCTGCGAAATGTTGAAATATTTACAGCGAGCGTTTTTGGTGTACAGTCTCAAAGTGCTGAGTCACTCCTTTTATATCTTCAGGGTCCCTTTTTAAATAACCTGGCCATAAATAAAAGTTTTTAATGCACCTAAAATGGCAGAGATGACCATTAAAATGTGCAATAGGAGGGGTCAGTAAAGGAGAGCTGAGACCAACAGATGCTGTGCTGCTGTCTATAAATGTCAAACAAGTCGGGGAGAAATTAGACTTCAGCAGAGTTATATAAACATCTCCAGCTTGTCTCATTCTTTTTCTTTCAGCTGTTTTCCTCCAGCCTAAACTGTAACCTCCTGAGATCTTGTGTTACCTTCACCCTTCTGAGCAATTACCCAGCCAAGAAGAAGCTGCTGTGGCTGGCATTGGGCAGAGTCTGCCGCGGGAGGGGCAGCCTGGCTAAGAGCCTGGAGTTTGTGAAGTCCTGAGGAGAAAAAAGGATTGGGGGACGTGGATTTTGGGAACGAGATTATTGGGCGACGTCAGAGACGGGCTTTCACAGGTAGCTGCACACGCACTAAACCCAATGTGTGTGGAATCAGACATCACACAGACAGATAATCCTCCTCAAAGTCCCCTCCCCAAATAAGCACATTATGGTATGAATACAAATAAACATGTGCACACACAGACACACAAACAGGGCAGAAAGGATTTGAGGTCACCGCATGAAACCATTTGTTGGGTTCTGGGGAGAATTGAGGATTACTGATACAGTAGGACACTTGTCAGATGTGGCCACATGTCGCTTTCGTTTTTAAAATTTTAGTTCATCGATCCAACAATGTTCAGTCAGGTCATCTGGACGGTTTCTTTTTTATTTTTGTTGAGACGTTTCGTCCTTCATCCAAAGGACTTCATCAGTCCGAGGAGCCACAAACAAACTTTGATGTTTTGAACCACTTTGACTATGGCTTCCTTAGAGGAGTCAATAGGGGAGAGGGCAGGCCCCAGAAACCATCTTATCACCAGCAAACTACAAAGTGGTTGGTCCATTATGTATGTGTGCTGCCTCAGTGGGACTGAGTTTGTTTGTGGCTCCTCGGACTGATGAAGTCCTTTGGATGAAGGATGAAACATCTAAAATAAAATAAAAATCCAGATGACCTGATTGAACATTGTTGGATTTTTTTATCTGGATTATAACTTTGATGTTTGGTTCATCAACATTTTGAACTTTGGCACTGAGCGTGTCCTTCCAGCACTGTTGTTGTTCAAGGTATTCATTGCAATGTCATAAAACGTGGTCAAAAATATGACCATAAAGAAACCAAATCCACACAGTTTGTTTCTTAACGGTTGACGTGTCCTTAAATTGTAAAAACAAACTGTAAGTAACAATGTGAACAGATGCCAATTATGTGTTAATTTACTATGGAAGCAGCCAAAGTGTCTGAAATGAGGTCAACAATGGTGATGCAGGGCTGTTTATGTTTTCATGTATTGGTATACATTTTTGTTTAAACTTGAGTAATATAAGTAGATAATGTGTAAATTTGTTTTAAACTACATAATTTGGAATAATTCAGGATAAACTTTTTATATTTTATTTTGAGCACCTTGAATGTGTTTTTTTTTTTTGTGGAAAATTTATTCATTTCAGTTAAAAACATGACAATTATACATACAATAACAAAAAGTAAATAAAATAAAATGAAAGGTGGCAGAAGAAGAACTAGTCTTATGAAAACTGCCCCTTTTTACTCAATTCTAATGTAAATCAAATTATATATATATAAAAATTTAATTCACAAAGACATTAACAATCTAGCTAAATTAAAAACATAAAAACTCAAACATCTTAAATCAGACAACAACTTAAGTAGATATATGTATTAACGATTCCCATATTCTTCCAAGAAACTCGTCTTTATCAGTCTCTTAAATGTACACAGTGATCTGGCATTCTTAACAGTATCTTCCAAACCATTCCACAATCCTATTCCCTGAATTATTGTGGATCGTTCCTTCAAACTAAAATAAGGCTTCACAAACATCTCAATTCCTTTAAGAAAATATACACTCTCTCTTTTAACAAAATGTGTTTGAATATTGTCAGGCAACATGCCTTTATGTGCCTTATAAGCAACAAAATGTTATAATTAACCAAATCATAGAACTTCAAAATTTTCAGTTGATAAAATAAAGTAGTCGACGGATATTTATAGTTTTTTTTTCATAATAATTCGTACAGCTCTTTTCTGTAAAATGGGGCCAAGATGGTGTAGAGGCAGGGCTGCCGACTTGGGGACCCGAAGGACACAGGTTCAAACCCCGGCCCCGGCCACTTCACACCTTGGGATGTCTATGAGTGCACACCTATTTCCCCAGCTCCCCGGGCGCTTTCTATGGCTGTTCACTGCACCACCTGATGGTGGTTGGGTTAAATGCAGAGACAAATTTCGTCTTGTATGGGAAACATACACAGATGACAAAAATGTGACATTTAAACATTGCTTTATCAGTGAATAACTCTCTTTTTGTTTCATTGTTTTACTTATGGCCACTGAACTAAAGGTCCGTCAGTCTGCCCATGTGAATGTATGGTTTCTTTTCTGTGATGGCATCTCCAACAGGTCTCTCCTCCAGTGCCAGGCTGTTGCTCATCAGCAGGTCTTTTGCTATCACTGTATCTCAGCACTTTCTCAGTTTGTCCAGCATCTCTCACTCAGCCCCCCGCCTTTTTCCCCTCTCAGCATTCCCATCATGTCCTCGCCTCCGTGTTTGCTCAGATTTTAGGTTTGGCTCAGGAAATCAAAAGAAACCTGTGCAGTGGTTTGGGATGTCCATATAACCTGCTGAAGGCAGCTGTTCAGAGCAGATGGGGTGTAAGTTTGACCACTTCTTGCTCAGCGTGCGTTTTCACGTGCCTCTGTAAGATCGATCATATTAATTAAGCAAGAATAATGAGAGAGTGGGACCATTCTAAGGAAGGAAAGGGTTTCTCTCTAATGAATCTCTGCTGGAAGGCTCAGGAAAGAAGCACAGCCATTTTTGGGAGCAAGGAGCCATCTCCTTGGTGAGAACCATGGCAACAGCCTAACGTGGGCCCCAGCTTTCCTGAGATGTTCTTTTCAAGCTCCCATTCTAAAGTGGCAGGCCAGTTTTTTTGTTATGTGATATCCTTTGCTCTCTCTTGGCCATTCTTCTGTTTTCTTCTTTTCTCTGCCGGCCTGACACGGTCCTGGCCTCGTTCAGTGGTAAGGCTGTGAGAAGACCTTACAGGGTGAGTGTCCGTGGGAAAATGTTGCCAGACAACACAAAGGTATGTGACAAGGAGGGACAGCTATTATATAGACTGTGTGGGGCAAAAGGGGAACCTATTATAATGAATAAATTATACACCTGTATTTTCTGGCGTATAAGTTGCAGTTTTTTGCATAGATTTGTCAGTCCTGCGACTTATACGTTTGTTTCCATATTCATAATGCAAATTTTTGACTGATGCTTTAAATTTCTAAGAGCTGCAAGAGTGAGTCCTCGGCTCACCACTCAACTGGTGCAGGCTCAATGGTAAGCCGATCATTTTCACTGTGCACATTATATAAATGCTTTACTTTTCTAATCAAGAACCAACAATTTACTTTCTATAGGTACCAGTATTTGTTTTTATTTCTCATTTATACTTTTTTATGTTTGCCCTTATGGAACAATCCACCATAAGTTGGTCTTATGTTCTAATAATACATGTCTTCCTCCAGTAGATTAAAAAGAAAACCTCTCTGCAGGACATTTATGACTGATATGTATTCAAATACATCTTTTATCTATTGGCAGAACACACCAAGTCCCCAAATGAAGACTGATTCATTTTATACATTTGTTGATTAAAATTCTATAATGACTTCAAGGGATAAATGCACTGCGTGTAATCATTGGCTGTACATCTACAACTGATTAACTGTTTGAGTCAACTCAGTTAAAGATGCAACCACTAATCAATCTTAGCCAACACAAGGCTACATATTATTCAGTTATACAAAATACTGAGCAAAATTTTGGTGTGGTGGTAGCTGAGAGTGATCCTCAGCACAAGTTTTCGGTTTCTCAGATCACACCATTGGTTGGTTTTCTAATTATCTTTCCGATCGGAGGCAATGTGTTAAACATAACGGTACTTCTTCCAGTTATTTAACAGTTAAAAATGGTGTACCACAAGGCTCAGTCTTAGGACCAACCCTCTTTACAATCTACATAGCTAATGTAGATCAGAGCATCCCTGATGTATCCTTACATTTCTATGCTGATACAGTTGATTATTGTCAAGCAAAAACAGTTAAGGCTTGCCAATTTTTGCAATCCGCTTTTGACATCATCCAGTCAGATCTGTTCCGTCTCAAACTTGTCCTAAATGCTGATAAAACCAAAGGGATGTTTTTTTCAAATAGGAAGTCGGTCCCAGCAGTTCTTCCTCTGATTTTATCCTCAAATGGTGTCCCTATTGAGTTTGTTGATTCCTATAAATATTTGGGTATCCTGGTTGATTCGCATCTCTCTTTTAAACTCCACGTGGAAAACCTAGTAAAGAAACTGAAAGTTAAACTGGGTTTCTTTTTCAGAAATAAATCTTGTCTAACCCTGAATGCTAGGAAACGCCTTGTACTGTATCTGTGACTTTCCTTCCCTCCATCGATTATGGTGACATCCTCTACATGAATGCTCCTTCAAGCACCATGTGGATGTTGGCTATCATGGTGCACTAAGATTCATAACTGGTTGTGATTATCGTACCCACCACTGCACCCTGTATTCACTGGTTAACTGGACATCATTAACCTCACGCAGACTCTTCCACTGGTACATTTTCATCTTTAAATCACTTCTTGGTCTGCTGCCCTCATACATCTCCTCCTACATGTCTTTGCGTGAATGCAGCTATGTTGGGGTTCGCTCTCAGATGCCATCATACCAAATTTCAGCTCAAAATGGCAACAACAAAAAATCTAGTTAGTCATTTTTTTCCTTTTAATCTTGGATTGCTGATTTGGATTCAGTATGAGATGGAGAAGCGTCTCAGCTATAACCTCACCAAATGTCAGCTCTATGTGTAAAAATAGCTGAGTTAAAACCATTTAAATGTAGCTTTGGTGGCCATCTTGAATGTTTTATTTAAATAAATTGTTTATTGGGCATTGCTCTCATCTACCACACCAAATTTCAGCTTAACATCACAAAAAATGGCTGATTGACAGGATTTTTCCTTTTTAGCTCAGGTAGCCATCTCGGATATTTGATTTGCAACCAGTCTATGAAAAATGACTAATAAAAAACGACATCTTTGTTTGCAAATTACGTCGCCATGGTAACTCAAAACGGCAACTAAAATAATAGCACACACCATGGTGCAGAGCCGGTCGTTTTGATTTAAATGTGAATAAAGAGTTTGAGCTAAACGAGAGAAAAGGGGCGGCCGTGGTGTAGTGGTAATGGCAGTCGTCTCCCGATCGGAAAGTTGGCGGTTCGACTCCCGGGACCCGCACCATGTGTCGTTGTGTCCTTGGGCAAGACACTTAACCCTGAGTTGCTCCCGGTAGGACTGGAAAGCACCTTGCATGGTAGTCTGCCGCCACCGGTTTATGAATGTGTGTAGCATTCAATATATGTGTAGCACTTTGAGATTTTCAGTAATGAAAAGTGCGTTATAAATTGAATTAATTATTATTATTAAATCAGTGGAGGTACACGTTGCGGTTTGGTCCACATTAAAGTTGACAGAAGAGTAAGATGTAAAGTTAAGAAACCCTTGTCAGGTAGATAATAATGGGCAATGCCTTACTAGTCAGTCCCCATCTACTGGTTAAAACCTACTGGTGTGTGTAGCCTAGGCAACATTATTTATTGTATTCAGTTTTGTAAATTATGTGCATTAATATCCATGTTTTAGCGTTTGAGTTCTCACATTTACATCAAACACATACATTTTCTATAAATGCTTCTTTATGTCATTCAGAAACAATGACAGAAGAAAAAAATGGTTTAATGGTTTATTACATTCATATAACAGTAATAGGCGTCTTATAAGGTGCATGTCAACCAGTACATATGTCGTTAATGTAACATCACATAAATATTAGAAGCTCACATCACATCACAAACATGCTGAATAATTTACAAGTCTCACTAAGAGTTACTGTTGACGTTAACAAAGAGCCACCATGTGGATAAATGAGGAAGTGTAAAGCTAGAAGGGTTTATTTGATGTCTTTTCAAACACATACACTAAAAGAGTTTGAGCTAAACGAGAGAAAATGCACATCAGATTTCCTGCTTTTCCTAATTCGCCTCCACGTGACTTCGTCTAACGTGAGCCCATGACTGACCGCAGCCAGCTGAGGTGGCGCGACACTTTCTGGAAGACGTATCCTTTGCTGCACTCGGCCCCCTCTGGCTCGATCACCACCCCGGTGAGGAAGAACACGTCCCTGTACAGTGTGAGCAGGGGGCTGCCGGAGCTCATGCTGCAGTCCGCGTTGGGCCGTGGGAACGTGCAGCCCATTTTGTTGGTCATCAGCGTGGGGTGTGTTTTCACACACTGAGGCAGCTGTTCGTACTTCAGGTGGTTAAGAGTGAGCGAGCTCTGGAAAACAGGCCCCTGCCCCGTGGTTTTCCAGCCGGTGACGACAGCTGGGAGCTCTCCCGACATCAAGATGCTCTCAGCAAAGTCCCTCTCAGGCAAACAGGCGGCAACGATGTTCTTCTTGAAGATTATACGGTCGCGGAGCTCGATCACCGCCAAGTCGTTATCAGCACGGCCTTCCACGTAACGAGGGTGGACATGAACTAATTTTGTGTACAGCGTCTGCCCGTCGTCTCTGATGCTGCGTTTCCCTGAGGAGGAGCAGGCGAGACAGACAGCATTAGAGAACAGCTGACTCTTTAGTTCTTCATGTTGTGCAGAGTCATATCTGCATTTACAGCATGTTGTCATTTAAATTAACATAATAATATTATAACTGTGTGTTGAACGTAACAGTTCTTTGATAACTTTCCTTCCATTTGGTCTCCATTTAATTGAACACTGTTGTATTTACACTTTGTGAATTTGTAAATACTTCTTTACTCTGATGGCTTTCTGACAACTTTGGCGAGCACATTCTGTAAAAAGTGGTGAACTTTATTACAAAATTACTAAATATTTTATTTTGAAAGTGTGGAAGTCTCTGTGGCAATAAGCAAAATGTAAAACGCCCCTAAATAGACTTCATGGCAATTTAGCTCCACCACATATGAGAACTGCATGACAAATTATTATTTATTAAAGAGTACCTTCTAAAGAGCTAACTAATATTAAGTAAATATAAGGATTTTACAAATTTAACACATATTTTTCTTAGTGTTAAATTTGGAAACAAAACAGCAAACATGTGCTCTCTGATGTATTGATTTGTTAATTTTTCCTTTTGACTGCTTGGATATTTGCTGATCATGTAAATAATTGATGTACAGTAGTCCCTCGCTACTTCGTGTATCACGGACTCGCTCTATCGTGGTTTTTCAAAATAAGATTAGACATTACACACAATTGGCTGATGGATGGATGAGCTCCACAATTGGCATGGATTTTTATTTAAAATAAATTATTTTAAATTATTTAGCACCTGCTGCACCTCTGTGCAGCCCACACTGTAGGATAAACTTCCTGCTGCAGCTGATCAGCTGTTCTCCCAGCAGAGCGGCGAAGTGGGCATGGCCAAGAGTGCTTGCAGGTGGCTGAGAGCTGAAATCATGACATTCTGTGCTCTTTAGAGTGTTTAGAGTTTAGAAACATTGTTTAGAATATTGCAAGAGTGGGTGAAGGGTTTAACAGACCTTTATACATACATACATACATACACACACACACATATATATATATA
>JBBPBX010005875.1:32733-65428 GCA_038048925.1 Garcialebias charrua
TGTATATATATATGTGTATGTGTGTGATAATAATAATCATTATGCTGGTGAAGATTCTCATTCTCAATAATAATCATTACTATTATTACAGAGCACAACACCCTGTAGCTTTCTAGTAGCATTAGCTCGTTGTGTTACACAACAAAAACAAGAACCGAAGAAGAAGAAGAAGAGCACCTTCTTCGTGTCTTAGCTGCAATAAACATCTTAGTCATTTATTTTAACGGGCGGATGTCACCTCAGCAGGCCGAAAGCTGACATCAAGCAGAGATTTTCGGTACCTACCAGAAGAACCAGTAACAGAATCAAGGTACTGTACTGACCCAGTCGGAGTCTACTCGTCGTTAAACCGAGACGTGGCCTCCAGGACAGACGGCGTCAGTCCAAGCTAACGGTACCACCGAGGCTGCTGTTGTTTACTGTTTACGATGTGTGATGACAAAGAGTTGCCAGCAGGGGGCGCTGTTACACATTAAAAAAAAACATTACGGTTCTGATTTCATTTTTGCTTTATTTTATTATGATTGAAATAATTGCTTTGTTGTTTGTAGTTTCTTGATGTATTTATTTATTTTCTGGATGGAAACTACTTTGACATACCCTGAAGCATGCTCAATAATCCAGGTAGAAAAATCTAACAAAGTTAAGTCAGGTCCTCTGGATGGGAGGGGGGAGGATAAATAAATAAATAAATAAATAAATAAATAACTTGTTGAAACGTTTCGTCTTTAATCCAAAAGTGTTCATCAGTCTGAGGAGCTTATCTCCTCCTGTCTACCACATTGACAATGTGGAGAGTCCAGTCCAGCTCATGTTGACGGCTTACAATCTCATTGTTTCGGTCACTAGTCATAATTTAATAGGATTGTTTGTGAGAGGAATGCAATTTACACACAGGGCCGTGGGGACTTTCGTCTCGTCTCAGAAGCAGTCATTTGAAATGTCCTTTCCCAAGTCCCGAGGTACAGTATTAAAAAAAAAAACGAACATAGTTGCCTGCTCAACAAGGATTGGCCAGCAGATGGCAGTATTACACAGAGCAGAGAATGGAGCTAAAAGGAAAACATTGATTATATCATTATACACAATGATGAATAATAGGGAGGGAGCTGAAGTGAATACAGTATACAGTATTCGCTTCATATCATTTATGTTATACCATTTTATTATTGTTAAATCTTCTTTATCTTTCAGCTTTTTCCTCTTCAGGGGTCGCTACAGCAAGTCACCCTCGTCCATCTCTCTGTCCTCTGCATCCCCTGTCCTCACTCCAACTACCTCCATGTTCTCTCTAACTGCATCTCCTCTTTGTTTTATTTTTCCTGGCAGCTGAATTTCTAACATCCTTGTACCAATATACCCACTGCACATGTCCAAATTATCTCAGTCTGGCCTCCCTAACTTTATCTCCCAGTTGTTCAACATGTGCTGTACCTCTGATTATCTCATTCCTGATCTTATCCATCCTTGTCACTCCTAAGGAGAACCTCAGCATCTTCATTTCTGCCACTTCCAGTTCTTTCTCCTGTCTTTTTGTCAATGCCACTGTCTCCAGACCATACAACATATACCACTGTCTTGTAAACTTTTCCTTTGACCTTTTTGTCACAAATCACTCCTGAAACTTTTCTCCATGCACTCCATCCTGCCTGGACTCTCTTTTTCACCTCTTTACCACATTCCCCATTTTCCTGGACAGTGGACCCCAAGTACTTGAAGTCCTGCACCTTTGTGACCTCTGCTCCTTGTAGCCTCACTGTTCCACTGGCCTCCCTCTCATTCACACACATGTACTCTGTCTTACTACGACTGACTTTCATTCCTCTTCTTTCAAGTGCATACCTCCACCTCTCCAAGTTCTCTTCCACCTGTTCCCTGTTCTCACCACAGATCACAATGTCATCTGCAAACATCATAGTCCATGGGGATTCCTGCCTGACCTCATCTGTTAGTCGGTCCATCACCAGAGCAAACAAGAAGGGGCTCAGAGCCGATCCTTGATGCAATCCCACCTCCACCTTGAAGCTATCTGTCACTCCTACAGCACATCTCACCACTGTCCTGCTGTCTTCATACATGTCCTGTACCAGTCTAACATACTTTTCTGCCACTCCAGATTTCCTCATGCAATACCACACCTCCTCTCTTGGCACCCTGTCATATGCTTTTTCTAAATCCACAAACACACAATGGAGTTCTTTCTGACCCTCTCTGTACTTCTCTATCAACATCCTCAAAGCAAAGATGGCATCTGTGGTGCTCTTTCTTGGCATGAAACCATACTGCTGCTCACATGGTCACCTCACAGCTCTCCCAGATGTGTTACTCATCCATTTAATTCCCCTGTAGTTGCTACAACTCTGTACATCACCATTGTTCTTAAAATGGGCACCAGCACACTTCTTCTCCATTCCTCTTGCATTTTCTCATCCTCAAACATGTCATTGAATAGTTGAGTCAAAAACCTCACTGCCATTTCTCCAAGACATTTCCAACCCATCACTGGTAAGTCATCAGGTATCCAGTCCATCACAGGGCCACATAGAAACAAATGAGACAAACCATTCACATTCTCACTCATACCTGGAGACAATTTAGTTAAAACATGCACAGAGAGAACATGCAAACTCCACCCAGAAAGGTCCCCGGCCGGGTTTTGATCTGGCGACCTTCTCTCTGAGAGGCAACAACTCTATCCACTGAGCCATCGTGCTGCCCACATTATGATCATGTGTTTGATTGTTCTTGTTCAACATTCAAACACATGAAATGATCAATTCTGCTGAAACTAGGCCACTAAGACAGTGTTTTACAGAATCAAAGTCTCTTCTGAGTGGTCATAATTTAAAAGGATTGTTTGCGAGAGCAATGCAATTTACACACAGGGCCGTGGGGGCTTCAGTCTCAGCAGCAGTCATGTGAAATGTCTCCATTTCCCAAGTCTAATAACAGGTAATAAAATAGTTGCCTGCTCAGACCCGCTGGCACCTGATGCTGGGCAGGGACAAGATGTGGACAGCTCAGAGAGACTAACCCTGGACTGGGGTGAGTGGACAGAAAGCCTGTTCAAGCATGAAGAGCTTCAGCTGGATGTGTGACTGATTAGGATTGTGATAATTTCCCACTGGGTTTAAAGTGTGGACTTGATGCATTTGCAACATGTATGTGTAAATGCACGTGTTGATAATCCTGCACATGTTATAACAGTTTGTGTTTATGCACGTTAAAGCGTGTAGGTGTATTCAGCACTTAACTGTATGCACTGTTTTCGATCAGCAGAGGTGGAAAGCACACCTAATTATCCATCCGTCTCTTTCTCCGTCTTATGTTTTATTCAACATCCTCCTCTCGTATGGTTTCTTTCATTCTTAGTCCCATTTCTTTCCACTCCACTCAATATTTTTTTGAGTGCCCGTTTTTAATTAGTGGGTAAAACGAAAGAAAGGACAACTCACAGCTCAACCTCAATGACCTGCACCTTTAACTGTATGCTCCTAATTTACATGAAAACAAAACACCTCAGGCCTCCCACAAGATATTAGTATTCGATGTCAAGCAAAGCTTGACAACTTTCTGATCAAAGTGAATGATGTGAAGCAAAACCTCTGAGACTTTTCACATGTTTGGGGTCTGCATTATCCCCTCTGGACTCATCAGTTGTTCCTCTCATTTTTAGGACTGAATGAACTGCGTGACCCTTTTATTCAGCATTTTGACTACGTGTAAAATGTTTCAACAATTTTCTGCAGACCTTTATGGTCTTTAAGCCTGTCAAGGGACCAAACATTCAATCTGGTTAAGACCAGTTTGAAGTCCCCAGACAGTGTGTATAATCATAATGTAATCATGAAGCTAATAACTTTCTCACACACACACACAATGATGACCTGCAAAAAAGTCCTACAACTGACCTCATACACACCCTTTACCACAGAAAATACAGCCAAGAGGAGGAATTGGAACAGAAATAAACATACACACCACCTGTTCTGGTTTGGATTTGAATATTTTTTCTTTTCTTTTCTTTAATTTAATTTAATTTTTTATTCATTTCAAATTTAAAACACAAAAGAAACAATTTACAAACCATATGGAGGGAAAAAAAACAGATTTAAAATGAAAGGAAGCAGAAGAAGAATACAATTCTTATAATATCTGCCCCTTCTTATAACAAAATCAATTCAAACAATGATTATCCATGAACCAAATTAATAACTGAAAACAATTTGCCAATTTATAGTACATTTAGTATTTACCATTTTCAAGAATTTATTCTTAATCTTTCTTCATTGACTTAGCTTTTTTACATCATTTTTCCAAACTGTTCCATAGACCTATTCCATGTATTAAAGTAAACCGACCTTTAATAATAATAATAATAATAACAATAATAATAATGAATTTAATTTATAACGCCCTTTTCATTAACAAAAATCTCAAAGTGCCTTTAAACTAGTTCTATACTGTGGTTTAACAAAAATGTCTGTTCCCTTAAGATTATAACAACTTTTCCTTTTTACAAAATGCTTTTGAATATTTGAAGGTAGTGTGTAATTTTGTGCTTTATACATTAATAAAATATATATATATTCCACCAGATCATAAAACTTCAGTAGTTTCAATTTACAAAATAATATACTTGATGGATGACAGTAATGCACTCTTGTTATAATTCTTATAGCTCTTTTTTGTAAGATTAAAAATAGGCTTTGTTATAGTTTTGCACGCTGTTCCCCAGACATCAACACTATAAATTAAATGTGGTACTATAATTGTATTATCATCTTTAGATTAAAAACAAACAAACTCAAATTTAGGCAAAGAAAAAATCTATCCATGCCCAATAAAGTAATCCAAATACAAGGTTATATGAGCTAGTGGTGATGTTGTGTATAACCCTTTACGCCTCTGGATGATGCAGTGAGCAACAGAAAAACTTGAGCCGTATTGCCCAGTTTTTGTCAGAGCTCGTCTTCTGCTGAGGAATGATGAAGTTGTAGCAGTTTTAGTGAAACCTTAAAAATAGTGTAATGCCCACTCGTAATGTTCTGAATCGCTTTCAGCTACCACTGCATGAATCTTTAGCTTATTATCTGTAAAACTGACTGTAAAACTGAGTTGTATCCATTTTTGTGTTGGCTAATGTCGATTAGCTATGATGGCCATCTTGAATCAAGTTGACTTCAAAATCCGCTAATTAATCAGTTGTAGATGAGCCAATGATTACTTTATGAAAGCTTTATTAAAATATGTTCATTGACTTATAAACTAGATTGCTAACGGTACAGACAAACATTCCTACACAGACCCAGGCAAAAACATTATCCCTCTGTCTTCAGTAGCAGGCAATACATTTTTTTTTGTGCAATACAATATAATTAAATAAGCAATCCAATATAACGATAACACAAAAGTTCACATGTTAAACAGAATGTGACAAGTGATGGATACAAAATAAAAAGCTTAACATTTTATAAAAACAATCCAAAATTTGATAGAAAAAAAAGTTAAAAAATTAAAGACATTTACATAATTGCCCTTATGTCCTGATGCATGCTCAATAATCCAGGTTGAGAAATCAAACAAGGTTGAGTCAGGTCCTCTGGAAAGATTCTTATTTGTTGAAACGTTTAGTCTGTTATACAAGACTTCTTCACTCTAGCGCCGAAGCAAACTCAGTCTTACAAGCAGCACCTTCTCATGGTGGATCAGTTAGTTTGTTGGTGACAGCCAAAACTAGTTGTTTGTGTGGAAAAGGAGGACCATCAGCCTTCAGTTTCATGCAATGATCGTTAGTGCACTGATGGCCACTTGCTACTCACAGATGGCTGATTGATGCAATAACATCATTGTAAAAGGGTGAAGGTTGGACACGGGGGCCTCTGCCCCAGTTTAAAGATGGACAGGTTATCTCACAAAGATGGCCTCCTTTACTCCTCTCTCAAACCAGCATCCCTCTCTATCAAGGATGTGAACATCTTCATCCCTGAAAGAGTGACCGCTGGCCTGGAGATGAGTGTAGACTGCAGAGTCCTGACCTGATGATGTTGATCTTCTGTGCTGGGCCATCCTTTTGGCCAGTGGCTGTTTAGTTTCCCCGATATAAGACTGATCACAGCCCTCCTGACACTGAACAGCATACACAATATTACTCTGTTTGTGCCGGGGGACTGGACCTTTGGGATGGACCAGTCTTTGCCGTAATGTATTTAGGGGTTTAAAAACCAACGGGACATCATGTTTAGAAAAGTCTCCATTTCTCTGAAACTCCCACAACATACGGAATGACCACTGGACTGGGTTCCTCCTTTTCACCTGATGGTTGGCTGGAGTCCTGTTTGGGTTTCTTATCTGCTTTCAGGAAGACCCACTTTAGTTACATTGCTCCCGGGCATGTCATGAATGGGATTTCTCCTGATCCCTGACGTTAGTGGGGACGCTGTCCACTCTGTGGTACAGAGTCCCAGTGACTCCTATCTTGTGTTTCATTGGGTGATGGGAGTCAAACCGCAAGTACTGGTCTATGCGCGTGGGTTTGCAGTACACATCAGTTTCCAAATGTCCTCCATCTGAGACTGAGACCTCATAGTCCAAGAATGCTAACATGCCGTCTTTTACATCTTCTCATGTGGACTTTAGACATATATTTATCCATCGAGTTCATGTGATCAGTGAAATGTTGAACTTCCTGAGATTTAATCCAGGTGTCATCAACATACCTGAAGCAATGACTCTGTCTGGTGTCCCTGAAAGCGATGTCAATGTCTCCTGTATAAAGGACGAAATGTTTTAAAAAAAAGAAGAATCTGTCCAGAGGACCTGACTCAACCTTGTTAGAATTGCTCTTATGTTTGCTGAAGGAAAGGGAAAGGCAGTCTGAGATTGTCGTCATTGTATGTTTCCACACAATGGTGAAATTAGTTCGCTGCATTTAACCCATCACACCTGAGATACAACCAGGTGGAGCAGTGGGCAGCTATGTAAGTGCCCGGGGAGCAGTTAGGGATTGGGTGTCTTGCTCAAAGATACCACGACATGTGACTGAGAGTCGAACCACGACTTCCGGCACCCACAGCCAGCACCTGGCTCATATGGTCCCTACTGCAGGTGGTGGGGCATACAGGAAGGCAAACCCATGTTGCTCATGTGATCTGAGCCTGACCGGGCCCCATGGGTACAGACCAAGTCACATAGGCGCTCACCAATGAGCCCACCCCCAGGTCTGGCTCCAGGGTGGGGCCCCCCAGTGCACATGCGGGCAACGGACATAGAGTTCGTTGTTTTTGTCTTTGTCTATACAAGTGTTTTGAATCACTCTTTGTCTGGCCTCTTGGACCAATCCGGCATGGGAGACCCTACCAGTGTCAATGACATTTGCCCCTGACATCATAGCTCATAGGATCATCCAAACATGCGCAAACTCCTCCACCACGATATGGTGGCGATTCAAGGAGAATTTATTTATTTATTTGCTTGTGTATTGTTCCTGTTCAGGATCATGAGAAGCTGGTGCTTATCTCCAGCAGTCATTGGACAAGAGGCAGGGTACATGCTGGACAGGTCCAACAGAGAATCAGTTGAGACAGACCACCATGAACATGAATGTTTGTTTGTCTTCTGCTTCTGTGTCAGTTAGGTGGTTAATATGTTTATGTTTATTAAATTTGTTCATTTTTTTTACAAAAGAAACAATACAAGACAATCCCATAAATGATAATGTACAAAATATAAAAAAATGAAAGGTAGCAGAAAGAAGAATAAATCTTATTATATCTGCCCCTTTTTTCCAACAATCAGATTAAACAATAATAATCTTCAACCAACAGTACAAAATGACTAACTCTTTCTAATTTTCTAACTAATACAATACACATTACGCTATTTCATTTTTTTTTAACACATTCGTTTTGATCATTTTCTTAAATGTAAACATTGACTTGGCATTTTTAACTACATTCTCCAAGCCATTCCATAATCTAATTCCCTGGATTGAGGTAGAACGTCCCTTCAAACTAGTTCTGAATTGTGGTTTTACAAACATCTCTGTCCCCTTAAGATTATAACAACTTTGTCTTTTAACAAAATGCATTTGGATATTTAAAGGTAATGCATTATTTTGAGCCCTATACATAACTGATAAAATATTATAGTCTACCAAATCATGGAACTTCAATAACTTCAGTTGATAAAATAATGTACTTGATGGATGACGGTAATGTTTTCTAGTGATAATTCTTACAGCTCTTTTCTGTAATACAAAAATAGGCTTTGTGATTGTTTTACATGCATTCCCCCAAACATCAATACAATAGATTAAGTGTGGAACAATGATTGTGTTATACAACAAATACAGAGCTTTATCATTCAATAGGTCTCTGACTTTGTACAGTACTGCAATCGATTTAGCTATTTTTATTCTTACAGAATTTATGTGTTGTTTCCATGTCAGTTTGTCATCAATGAGAACTATATCTATCTTCATCTATATATATCTATATATCTATATATCTATCTTCATCTTTATTCGACTGTTCCCTTTTTAGGGTTAGCCACAGTGAGTTATCCTCCTCTATCTCACTCGGTCTTTTTTAACTACCGGTAGTGCTGTAGGAATGCTTTTTTTTGGAAGATTTACACTGTTCATGGGTCTCAGGCCAAGGTTGGATCCTGCAACTTTCTCACTCTATCTGAGCCACCATACTGATAAAAAATACACATTTAAATCATTAGGAAGTCTATTCTTTTTATTTTCTACCACCATTATTTGGTGCAGAGCCTATCCCAGCAGTAAATGGGCGAGAGACCCATTTACCATCGCAGGACAGGCCACCAATCATTCACAGATCCACACATCGAGAATCACAAACATACACATGCACACACACACAGTGGGCAATTGGCACTATTGCAGTTCATATGAGTGGTGCTTTTTAAACCTTTGCATATCTCTTTTACATTACACAGTCATGTACATAGATGTCTATAGTTTTTTGCACATGTAACTAGAAGCAGCAGATAGCTGTAGCATTTCCAGTCCAGTCTGGGCCACTTGCTTCAAAGATTTTGCGACGTCAATGCTGCTGCAAATGCCCATAATAACATTTAATTCAAACTAACAGCGATACTGTTAGCTATAAAACAGCTACAGTATAAAAGATCATAAAACCCTGTTTGCCTCAACACTTCTGAGATTTTTTTTTATTTTAATAAAAAAAATTCAGATGGCTGCTATTCACTTTGGACCCACCCAGTCTAGCTGTTAGCTCATCAAATGGTCTGAATTTAGATATATTTCACAAAACTGAGATTGATCAAAGAGCTACAGCTGGTAAGATGTTAATTGTTTATATTTATACTGAATCCCACTTATACTGCTTTTAGGATGGTTGAAGGTGAAGCAGTTAGAGGAAGGGCCATTCAGTTTGGCCGCACTTTGTTTCATGTTGTATTTTTTTATTGTTTTACTGCTATCTTTTCTTTGTGCCTTTTTAAAGTTAAAAAAAAAAATACATTTAATGCATACATTACGGTACTACTGCAGCCATAGTTTATTTCCATCCACATCACCTGGATAGATTTAGATTTATAGATTTAGACAACAGGGTGAAAATGGCCCCATCTTTCCCAGCTGATGGAAACTCCTCCACAAAGCTGCACAGGATGCTTCAGACCTCCTTCTCCATCCTACTTGACCAGTCGTCTGATAAACTGGTGGTGGGCACTCACAGGTGAACAATTATGAAGTAAATATTTCATGAAATCAAAGCAGTATTCAAATCATGAAACTATGAATCTTCCTGCTGAAAACATCTCACAAATCAGTCAAAGTAATATTTTTATTATCACATCAGTACACTTTGCTGTCATGTCTACTGGTATATGTTTTGTGATGTCTGTGTCTACTTGTGATTGTCACGATAACAAATTTTGCTGGGCGGTTGTCTCAGAAATTATTGCGATGAATTGTAATATTGTTTGAAATTTGACAATAATTAGTAATTATTGTCAAATTCAAGAGGAAATGTTGTTTAGTTTGTTTTGAGTGTAGTACCTTTTTTGACCACCGGATGGTTTGTATTAAGAGCGTTTGAACTGAAGGATGGATAGTGAGGGAGTGAGCAGCGTGTCTAAGACAAATGGGAGGGAGGCCCCTTGACGTGACATGGGCCGTCTCTCCTTCCTTTTTTCTCGGTTCTCAAAATGGCGAATGCTTGGTGTGTTTTGAACTCTTTAGCAGAGCATTTTTCACACAAAGCTTTTAATAAAAAAATCAGTAAACAAGTTCTCAGCTTCTTTTTGCAGAGAAAAACAACTTTTTACACGAAGGCACAGGTTTCAACTGTGAATTTTGGAACTTCGACAAGACGGAGGTTTTTTCTTCTTCTTGAGGTCGGTCTGTTAGCTTAGCTTGTAGCTTAGCTTCTCATCTTAGCTGCTTTTAACAATTCAAAAATGTGATTTTGGACGGCTAAAACGGGTTTTAAAGAGAGGTGGAGGGGTCAGTGAAGAGCACCGGAGTTGAGCATTTTGTCATCCAGTGTTTTCAGTAGAAACAATAATTTTCATTTAACATGCGATTAATTGATTTGTTTATTGCGACAGGCTTACTTTTGATTATTTTTTATTATGGTTCTCTGATCCTGTGCTTCCAGTTTCCCCAGTGTTTCTCTCTTCATGTAGTCAGCTCCATCTCCTCCAACTCTCACCTGTTCCTCGTCGTCTTTCCCCACGCCATTGTGTCTCGTTAGTGTCCCTTTAAGTTCAGCATCTCTGTATTTCCACATTGTCCGTAGATTGTGCACTGAAAAAAATAGAATTGAGGGGTCTTTGATTTTGCACAAACAAAATAAGTCATGTCTACACAACAGTCATGTCTCTTGTATTTACACGATAGAATAAAGAACCATTTACTTAATTATCAACAATAATGAAACTACTAATTTTTCTTATGTTGGTTTAACATAATTATATTAGATTACTAAAATCATTGTAATCATGTTTTATCATTACCGGAAATGATGCAATACATCAAAAGACTATCAAGCATGATTGGACAAAAAAAAGAGCTGTCTTTTGAATCTTAACCAATCAGAAGCCAAACAAGATCATATCCGCCCAGTTTCTTCTGACTACTCAGCGACAAGAACAGTTGCAAGACAAATCTTTGGAGGAACACCGATTACCGGTAGGTAAGTGATCTCAAAAAAATTTTTATAGTTGAAAATGTTTCCACACGATTATTGTGCTGTATGAAAACTCATAGTTAAACTGTCTGCATGTTATTCTTTGGTTTTCACATTGCTAGCTATTCAACCGAATTATTACCGGAGTAAATCTTTTTTTTTTTTTTTTACCAGAGCAATACTACTGGAGTATTTTTTTTTTAATTTTTAATTAATTTATTTTTTACCAGAGCAACCAAATTACTACCGGAGTAAATTATTATTATTTTTTTACCAGAGCAACCCAATTACTACTGGAGTAAATAATTTTTTCTCTAAACTCTTAAAAATACATAATTTTTTCAATAGCTTTAGGTAAGACTCAATGTAAAGTGTTTACAAATTTGGGTTATAGAACAGATGTAAATTATTTATGGCTTCTAATTGCTTTTTTATTAATTTTTGTAAGCCAAGAAGATTTAGTATTTTTTTTTAAATTAGGTTTGTAATGTTCCTTCCAAACTTTAGCATCCATGAATTTTATGCTGATGGCAGAAATTTGTCAGGACATTGAGTTTTGGTACTCTGGTGAAGAGCTTCGTTTTTTTTTGTATGTAAAGTTACCTGCTGGATTTTAAGTTATCTCACTCAAGGTTATCTTTGTGTCTTACAGGTTTAGGTGGTGCTGGTAATGTGGAGTGTAGGGGTGCTCTGA
The DNA here is from genome assembly GCA_038048925.1 of Garcialebias charrua. Taxonomy (NCBI): domain Eukaryota; kingdom Metazoa; phylum Chordata; class Actinopteri; order Cyprinodontiformes; family Rivulidae; genus Garcialebias; species Garcialebias charrua. The sequence continues at coordinate 44,611 of JBBPBX010005875.1, forward strand.
AAAAGTGTCAAGTAGGTCCAAGCTTTTGCATCAATACAAATTAAAACATCCCCATTTTGGACGTCTTAAACACTTTCCATGTACATACCTGCATTTGTATTTGCATACAGGAGACATGAAGTTGTTTGTGATGCACCGATCGTGGAGGCTTTTATGACAAGATGGCCTGGTCTACATTCAAGAGGTATGGCCTGACTCATAAAAGTTTTTTTGGATGCAGTGTTAATCTAAGATGTCTATAGGCACATTTACTTCACTGTTCACTTCGGCAACAGGAGTGATTGTGGCCTTCTTCCAGATGTTGAACATTTGAAGCTCAGTCCTTTGTGCTCATTTTTTTCAGATAAACGCTGAGTTTAAGAGAATTACCCCCATACCACTTCAAAGTTCTTCTCTCAACTGGATCTCCACTTTGACAACCTGATGAAGCTGTTCAAAAGAAGAGGACAGCTTGGACAAAAGCTTAGTCAAACTGAAAAGTTACATTTCACTGATTTAATGTCATGTTGATTACATGTTCAAAATGTTTTTAGAAATCTTACATACTTTTCTAAATCATTTTATCTTTTATATTAATATGTAAAAGAGCAACTTTTAAGCTGTAGTATTTCCCCTGTACAAAAATGTTTTTTAAACATTTGTTTAGACTATCACTATGTTATTACATAGTAATCAGTAATACGTGTGACAAATAACTGGTGAAAAAATTAGAACTGTTCATTTAAATAAAGCTTAATTGTTCAGCAGCACTCGCATTCTTTGTCTTTCTTGTCAAAGATCAGTTTCTTTTTTAGTTCTTCTTTTACATTAGAATGGTACCGGTATATAGATAACTTTACAAAATTACCGGGGTACCGGTAAGTAGGATTTAAAGCTGTAACATGTGTTCCATTAACATGATAGCATCATGTTTGCATAACACAATTCCATTGAGTAATACTGGCAATCAAAAATAAGCTGGTTTTATTCATTATATTATTGTTGCTGAAACATAAAAAACATTCTTGATAATACATAATATATTTACATTATAGTAACAGATAAAATGTTTTTAATTTCAACTTAATATTTTAAAGTAATCTTATGTAAATAAAATATGTTGATTTGACAAGCTATAACTGTTTGAGGGAAAAAGGGAAAATATGTCAGTTTTATTTATTCGCATTGTGTGGGACGGATGTACACAATAAAATTAAGTAAGTTGAACAGCTTTTTTTTTCAGTGTGCTTCCCGCAGCCTGTCATGTTCTGTTCCTTGTAAGTTCTGTTGCCTCGTCAGCTTTTGTTTTGAGTTTTATGTTTAATTAAAAAAATATCTTCGAGTCCCCCGTGTCTGTTTGCATTTGGGTTCAACGCCATGCTGATTGTGACAATTTGCTATAATATCATGAAGCTTGCAAGTACAGATATTGGCGCATGAAGGTTTTAAGTCTTAAACGGGTGCTGAAAAGCAGGCAGGCTCTACCCTTGAGGGGGTCTTTTACAGCTCGCAGCCACTTTTGAAGAATCACCTTTTTTCTGTTCGGCATTTCTCTGTGATCAATTGACGTCATCTGGCTATATTTTATTTAACACATAATTGTTGTTCTCCCCTTCCCATGTCCCCTGCAGCTCATTTGCTCACATGTTGGAGAAAAGATTTAGGAGCATGGGGTTTCTCCTTTCCACTCCACTCGCTCGTTCCCACGTGTAATTCAAGTGGCAAAAAAAAAAGGCCATTCATTACCGGAGCAGTTTCTGTGATCAATTCTTCATCTCATACAGTGGCTAGCTCATAAAAGATCAAGCCGTCATAAATTAACTTCTGAGTTGTAAAGATTAACCATTTTCCTCTTTTGTGATCTCCTGCTTTTTACTGTACTTGACTGGTTTTCCCCAAAAACCTGTTCCTTTTTTTGTGTGTGTAAAACTATTTTATTCTACCTGCCCTGAGGTCTGTATAACAGCTCAAAAGATGTCGTTTCAGTGATATACTGTATCTCACTCAGACAGCAGAGAGTGGCTCTGATTCTTCAAACCTGTGGAGAGGTGATGTGCTCTGATAGTGCTGAGGAAGCACAGCTGACAGCTTTCTGAATGGACATAATGTTGGACTGTGCGCATGCCAAGACTGCTTTGATGCAGACTTTCTGCACAAGTAGCAAATCCAGCAAGCCTGAGGCGGTCTGAGACATAAATCATTACATAATAAGTAATGAGCCTCATGCACTGGCAAAAATGAATTAGTTATATGACATATATGAATTAGTTATGGGGAATGAAGGCGAGATGTGAAGGAAGCTCTAAGATGATAGAAACCAGTTGTCTTACTGAGGTTATTAGCACATTAACTTGTTTTTTTTTTCTGCAGACCACTTTTGGATGCTATTGTATGTAACACGAAGAGCTTTTCAACCTTTATCAGGAACAATCTGCTGTGCAAAAATCAACCTGCAGCTAATACTGAGGTGGCGATTGTTCTTTTTCTACATGGGTTGTTTTTTATGCAGCACATTACAACCTGCTTGAGGAATAGTTGAACTCCTGTAGTCATGAGAACAACAGCATTTGATGTGTCAAAATGGTGCCTTTTGACATGATTGTGATTTTCTGCAAATTATGCAATTTAATCTCAAATAGACCCATTTTAATATATATATATATATATTTTATTTATTTTTTTAAATCTAAATTGTCTTAAACTAATCTGAAAAGCGATGTGTTAGTATAACAACAAAACTGGGTCCATTTATGTGACACCGTTGCATATTTTACTCCTAAGAGTCATTTTAGTTTGAACCAATTAAAGTCACAGTATTACTTGAAGGAATGTGTACCCGCTGCCTTTCATGCAACGGTTTCAGACATTTTGGTCAAAGCTTGTAAATAGCGTTATGCTTAATCTCATATAATACCACAAGATCTTGCTCCATCAGTTGGCACTCATGATTATTTGCATTTCACTTTCTATTTCTCTCCTACGTTTTTTTTTTTCTGTTGTTTGTTGTTTAAGGAAATTCTACCATTGCTGTTCATCATTCTTTAGTTTGTAGCAGGTCGCTTTTGTAAATGAGCCCTCGAGGCTCAATGAGATTTACCTGACTAAATAAAGGTTGAATGAATGAATTACATGTCAGGAATTAAGCTACTGCAGTAACTGCACACACAAAAATGGCTCAGTATTCAGGAAACGGAGTTCTAGCCATTTTTTGGCTGATCAATGTTGATAAATTGTGGCAGCTGATGGAGATGTTCAATATTTATCATCTAAAACTTACTAAAATTACTCTGACCCAATAATTATAACCCAGCTCACTTATATCAAATATTCTCTGTTCCCTTTAAACACTTATATTTGATAGTACAAACATGTTTGTTTGTTTTTCTCCTTGATACAGAAAAGACAGTCTTCTAGCCTTGACAAATGTTTGGATTAGATGTTCTTGTTTGATCAGAACCATGACCATGACACCCAAGTGTCCTTGGGTGTCATGAAAGGCGCTTTTAAATAAAAAAATGATTATTATGACTTGTTTGTTTTATCTGTAAGACGTCAGAGCTTGTCAAACTCCACCTGCTTCTTGTTTAAATAGCTTGTCATGTCCAGTACAATTTGGAATTGTGCTGGACAATGTATTTGAGACCAAACTAAGTTTCAAAAGACATTAAAAGCCCTTCCCCTTTGCAAAGTTGTTTGTCTGATTTAACACTGTTCTCTTGTTTATCTTGTGTGGTTAATATTAAGGTAACAGGGGTTTAAAATCCCCATCAGCAGCCCTCTTACATAGTGTTAATTTCAAAACCTATTCAGGAGCAGATATGTATTTAATGACTTTTCTCTGAAAGTTTCATTAAAATCCTTGCAGAAGTTCACAAGATAATTGGCTAACATAACAGATGAACACACACACACCGAGGCAAAATTACTGTGTGTATTTCACCTTTCGGCAGCAGGTGATAATTAGTGTTTTTGTTGGGTTATTTCATTGTGGAGTATGCAACACCTTCTGGTCTCCTTGGCAACAGTAAATTAACAGATGACATTTAGCTCATCTTTAATGATCTGAACAGTTCGAATGGTAAGAAAGGTTTATTTTGACTGTTGCGGTTCAAAAGTTGAAGGAAAGCTCTGAAACGAATGTGCAAGTTTTATGCAGGTTTATTGTACATTATAAGAATAAACCTTACAGCAACCAACAGACCTGACTCCAAGCACAGTCCAACACACACATGCATCTTCGAAGGCGGATCACTGTTATAAAAACCCCGGATGTCGTCATCGCCTCGTGGGACCAATCCTGGAACCGAACCACCTTGGAACCGCCCTAGAACTTCCCCTACTCTGTGAGTGATCCGTCTCTCAGCCAACAAGCTACCAGCTCTGTATGTCAATCATCCAGTGTTGTGTCTGTTGTATGGTGCAGGCGTGTAACTGAAAAACTCTTCCCTATTGAAAATAAAACCCGTAAATAAAGGTTCCATCTTGAATATATTTTCACATTATATGGTGGAATTAAGTGAACATAAATCATAACACATAATATGTGTGCTTCAGGTGTAATACTGATATACATATATTTCATGACCAATATCCACCTAAGCATTTTATTAAAAATAGTCTTAATAGTTTATTTTCTGTCCAGTAAAACATGTTAAAAATTATGGACTATACAGCTTATGAAAAGTTTTTTTTTTTACTGTTGTGTTCATTGTTGTTTTACTTAAAATAAAATCTATTTAAAAGGTAAACAGTCTCTCTGTGTGTAACTCAAATATTGGTTAAGACGTGATAAGGCAATTTATTTATTTATTTATTTTACAATGAGAATTTCTCATTTTGCCTCAAGGATTTGCCTGAGACTATAGATTTCATCAGTTGCTATTAGTTGTTAGTAGTTGCTATTAAAAAGGGGCAAATATAATAAGATTTATTCTTCTTTCGGCTTTCATTTTTTTACATTTTGCACGTTCTCATTTATGGGATTGTCTTGTATTGTGTTTCTTTTGTAAAAAAAAAGAACAAATTTAATAAACATAAACATTTAATAAACATTTGTTCTGGACTTTAGTTTTTTTGCAAATACAATACAATACAATACAACTTTATTTATAAAGCACTTTAAAACAATACCGTTGGCCAAAGTGCTGTACACTAACACAAACAAGCATAAAACTATAAACTCAACAAATACCATAAAAGTGATGAACTACCAGATCAAAACAGCAAACAGTAAAAACTATAAAACAAATAACTTAAAAACAGTAAAACCAACATTTCAAGCTGTGTTAAAAGCCAAAGAGAAAAAATGTGTCTTCAGAGCAGATTTGAAAACAGGAAGTGAGTCAGTTTGTCTGACGTGCACAGGCAGCTCGTTCCACAGTTTAGGAGCAGCGACTGAGAACGCTCGGTCACCTCTCAGCCTCCTGTTGGACTTTGGGACGACCAACAGCAGCTGATCTGCTGACCTCAGAGAGCGTGAGGGAATGTACGGCTGGAGAAGGTCGGACAGATACTGTGGGGCGAGACCATGAAGACATTTGAATACAAACAAAATAACCTTAAACTTAATCCGGAAACAAACTGGGAGCCAGTGTAGTGATTTTAAGACAGGGGTGATGTGTTCTCGTTTCCTGGTACCAGTTAAAAGGCGAGCAGCAGCATTCTGAACCAGTTGAAGTCGAGTCAGTAATGACTGGCTCAGACCAACGTATAGTGAATTGCAATATCCAGACGAGTTGTCATGAAAGCATGGATTAAAATCTCAAAACGATGTGACAGGAATGGTTTCACCTTGGCCAGTTGTCTCAGGTGATAAAAACTGGACTTAAATCAATCAATCAATCAAGCAAGCAATTTATTCATTTAAAATTTTAAAAACACAAGAATACTGTTTACAAAAAAACCCCACAATATAAAATCAAAAATACATGAAATGAAAGGAGGCAGAAGAAGAAAAAAATCTTGTCATATCTGCCCCTTCTTCAACAAAATTAATTCATATAATCAATTCAAATAGCAATCGCAAAAAATAAGATTATAAATGATTTCTCACACAATACCATATATAGTAATTTGCATATGATCTAATTTATGAATATTTGTTCAAAAAATTTGTTTTAATCATTTTCTTAAATACAGATATTGATTTTGCAATTTTAATATCAGGTTCCAAACCATTCCACAGTCTTATTCCTTGTACTAAAGTAGACCCACTCTTTAAACTGGTTCTGTGTTGTGGCATAACAAAAAGATCTGTTCCCTTGAGATTATAAGTACTAGTCCTTTTTACAAAAAGCATTTGGATATTTAAGGGTAAATTGAAATTCTGAGCTTTGTATAATACTAAAAGAATATTATAGTCAACCAAATCATAAAACTTCAACAACTTCAATCCGTAAAACAAAACATTAGATGGATGGCAGTAATGTTTTCTTGCAATAATTATTATGGCTCTCTTCTGTAAAACAAAAATAGGTTTGGTTACAGTTTTGCACGCTTTATCCCAAACATCTATACAGTAAATTTAGAGCAGGAGTATAATTGTATTGTATAACAAATATAGTGCTTTATCATTTAGTAAATCTCTAACTCTATACAGCACTGCAATGGACTTAGATATTTTAGTTTTTACAAAATGTATGTGTTGTTTCCATGATAACTTCTCATCAATAATTACACCCAAAATCTTCACCTCACCCTGCATACTTCAAAATCGTCAATCTTAAAAGAGCATCAATCGTTAGCTTTTTCTTACTAAATATCATATAATTGGTTTTATCTAGATTAAATTATAACATATTTAACTTAAACCAATATTGTAGTTTTACAAACCCATAATTTATCAACTCAAACATTTGTTCCAAGTTTTTACCTGAACAAAAAAAGTAGTGTCATCAGCAAAAAGAATACATTTAAGGATACTAGATACCTTCATTAAATCATTTACATATAAAATAAATACTTAGGTCCAAGAACAGAGCCCCGTGGTACTCCAGATGATACATTACTTAAATTTGATCTTACATCTTCAATTTGAACAAACTGTTTTCTGTCTTCAAAAAAGGCATTCAATACAAGATCAACTGGACTTTATTTGTTACAGAAGACGTTTCGACCTCTATCCAGAGGGCTTAATTGATAAAGCCCTCTGGATAGAGGTCGAAACGTCTTCTGTAACAAATAAAGTCCAGTTGATCTTGTATTGAACGCCTTTTTTGATTTTATTATGTCCTGGACGACTGAGAATCTTCACCAGCATGTTTTCTGTCTTTTAAATAACTAGATATCCACTGTAATGCAGGTCCTCTAATAACATATTTTTTTCAATTTATCAAGTAAAATGGTATGGTCAATAGTGTCAAATGCTTTTTTTAGATCGACAAATATACTTGTAGCTTTTGATCAACTGTTTTAACTTGTGGTAGCCTGGTTAAAACCAGACCCTTGTCCTTCACTTTGCTTCGCACTAGGGTCTGGGACTTCTCCCATAGACAACGATTTCTCCGGTAGATTTTTGACCGGACCAATCAGAGAACAGAAAGGGCAAAGTTTTTGGCCCCTAACCCACGCCCCCACCTGTCCCAGCGCGCAGCCAGCGAGCATTCACATGTTCTCATTCAAAGCGATGCAAAGCGATGCAGGACTGTTTTATATGTGACACAAATGTATTAAATTCCCCTTCTTAATACGTCCTAAAAAAATAAAATAAAACCATGGATCGCTGGTCTAGCACACCAGAAGACCAGAAAATCTGATGGGACTCGGGCAGCAACGTAAAACCCGAGTTTAATTCTCTCGTGGCAAACTGAGGCATTTCCTCATAGCGGAGGGAGAGGAGGAGGAGGAGGAGGGAGGAGGGAGCGATCACTTGACTTTTGGCAAAAAAACAAACAAAAGAAAACTCCAGATAAGGGATTAAGAAGGGGAAATTAATACATTTGTGTCACATATAAAACAGTCCTGCATCGCTTTGCATCGCTTTGAATGAGAACATGTGAATGCTCGCTGGCTGCGCGCTGGGACAGGTGGGGGCGTGGGTTAGGGGCCAAAAACTCCGCCCCTTCTGTTCTCTGATTGGTCCGGTCAAAAATCTACCGGAGAAATTGTTGTCTATGGGAGAAGTCCCAGACCCTAGTGCGAAGCGAAGTGAAGGACAAGGGTCTGGTTTTAACCAGGCTAAACTTGTGACTTGTTCCATTAATTCCATTAGAGCCATGGATGTTGAATTGTTTGATCTAAATCCATATTGACTATTACTTAGAATGTTATTTTTATCCAGAAATTTGTCAAGTCTAGTTACAAAAAGTTTTTCTAAAATTTTGGGTCTATAGTTGTTAAATTCACTTTTATCACAATTTTTGAATAAAGGAATTACCTTTGCTATTTTCATTCTATCTGGAAAAACTCCAGTTGAAAAAGACAAATTACATATATATTGAAATGGTTCAATAACATGACACATTATTTCCTTAACCACCATCATATCCATGTCTTCACAGTCTTTCGATTTTTTTTTCCCGGTACATCTGTTAACTACATTCATTATTTCATCTTTATCAGTTCCCTTTAGGAACATACTGTTCACACAATTATCGATCAGATAACTCACATTGTCCCCCATTTTTGGTATGGTAGCCGCAAGGTTGGGTCCAACATTCACAAAGTAATTATTAAATTAATTTACAATTTCATGATCATCCTGTATTTCTTTGTTATTTACCACATAATGTTGAGAAAGATCCACGCTAACCTTATTTTTATTTTTTAGAACACCATTCATTACTCGCCATGTTGCCCTCATATCACCACCACATTTATGTAACAATTCACTATAATACTCTCTCTTATGTTTCCGTATAATCCATGTTAACTTGTTCTTGTACACTTTATATTTGTTTTCCGCCTCGAGTGTTCTGGATTTCAAAAAACAAGAGTACAGATAGTTCATTTTTTTTACAAGCATTTTTCAGACCATTTGTCATCCAAGGTTGATTAATGGTAATTTTCTTTGTATTAATTTTTTGCACACAATTTTTTTATACAAAACCTCCAGAATATTCATAAAGTTTTCATAAGATGAATTCACATCGTCCACATACACATCATCCCAATTTTGTTTATCCAAATCATCTTTGAATCTATCTAAGTTTTTTTATGTGTTTATAATTTTGTTTTTTATGTTGATTTTTTTCAAGGGAATTTCAACATTTTTGTAAATTGTGAAAACAGGTAAATGATCGCTCAAGTCATTCATCAAGATACCACCCAACACCTCACCATCTGTGATATTAATAAAAATATTATCGATAATTGTTGCACTGTGTGAAGTGATTCTTGTTGGATTGGTTATCATTGGAAAAAAACTCAAACTGCTCATTGAATCCATAAATGTACTGATTTCATTTGAGTCAGCCACTGTCCCCAAATCAATGTTAAAATCACCACACAGAAAAACTTTTTTGTTACAACTATTACCCAGAACTTCCAGCATTTTATCAGTGAACAATTCTATTTTAGTTCCAGGTGATCTATATACAGGTACACAACTTATTATTATATTTTTATCTTTCATATTTATCATTTCTACTGTTATCATTTCCATTAAATTGTCTATAGCCATAGACAGTTCACTTTTTATTCTACATTTTATATAATTTTTTACAAATAGGGCTACCCCTCCACCTTTTTTATTTTTTCTATTCATGTGATATGTTATACCCTTCAATATAGGCACTGTTTGAGTTTTTATCGTTTAACCATGTTTCTGACAAGGCTATGGAGAAAGTCTTATTAAATGTTTTTAAATAGTCTGATATCTTAGATATGTTTGCATTAATGCTTCTACTATTTATGTGAATTATAGAAAGTGCTTGGTTTGTCATGTTAATGTCATTAAACTGTTCAACATTATAGTAATCGCTACATTTTACAACAGGAAGAAGATTTGTGTTAGTAACATCCTCAACATTATATATTTTATACTCTGATCCTTCGTACATTGTCATTTTAAATGTACAAATTCATCAGGATATTTATGATGCAGTAAGATACTTTCTAACACAATTCTCATCATTCTATGTAATCATCTGAATTTATCTAAGTCCTTTGATTCTTTCACCATTTTAGCTTGTCCATCCTGTGTTTTGATCCAAAATTTTCCATTCCTTGTCCATGTTGAAGTGATTTTGTTCTGCTTCTTTAACAGTCTTGCTTCATGAGCTAGATTACCATTTTTCTTTGTTAAATGTTCATTTATATAAACTTTAGTTCCCTGTAGTTTCTTTGTCTGCATGATAACGTTATTTCTTACTCTTCTATAACAAAACGAACTACAATTATTGGTTTTTGTTTATCATTTTTGCTTGATCACATATTTAATCTGAGCATCCAGTTTAAAATCACTGTCCAGCCTTACACCCAGGTTAGTTGCTGTCCCAGTCAGATGTTGTGTTAAAGGACCCAAATCAGCATGAACAGTGGAACCCTCACTGGGCTTAAATAACAGGACCTCAGTCTTTTTCTCATTAAAATGTAAAAAGTGGTGTGACAGCTATGCTCTGACTTCAGCCATACAATCCAGAAGTTGGTTCAGGGAGTCTTGTTTACCTTGTTTCAGTGGAACATAAATTTGGCTGTCATCGGCGTAAAAAATGAAAAGAAATACCTAACATGTTTCCGGAGAATATATCCCAAAGGTAGTAAATACAGGGAATACATCATTTATAAGGAGCAATGGTTAAATGTTTCTCACGTGTCTGCACATATTACAGTGAACGAGGCCTGAAGAAACTTAAACATGAGGGAGAGAGAAAACAAAGAGTTTGTTGTCAAAGCAGAACTGAGACAGACTGACACACGTCTGCAACCAGCAACACAGATCGCAGTGTGTGTGTGTGTGTGTCCTTGTTTATGTCACATTGTGAGGCCCATTATTCTGAGTTATACCCAAGTGTGAGGACCAACTGCTTCTTATGGGGCCCAAAGCCCTGGCCCCATAAGAAGAAGTCCCGTTGGTGGGTTAGGGGTTAGGTTTAGGACTAAGGTGTGAATTGAGGATGTGTTAAGTTTAGGGTAAGGTATGTATTGGTAATGGTTAGGTTTAGGGTAAAGGTCAGGGTTAGGCTATAGAAATGAATGAAAAATGAATGGAAGTCAATGCAATGGCCCCACAAAGGTAGAAAAACAAACCTGTGTGTGTGTGATCAAAAGCAACTGTCAGGTAGAAGAATATTTAATCAATCAAGTTGTGAAAAGACTCGTGACAGTGGAGACACCGACATGAAACAAACGTGCACTCTGTCCTTCTCCACAGTCAACTTGTCCCTCCTTTCATCACTCATCCTTCACGTCCGTCTCCTCATCAGTTCGATTATCTCCCTCTTTGTGTCTCGCTCCTCGAACACCTCCTCAGCCTCCCACCTGCAGCCCCGCTTTGTCCCTCCTCTTTTCTTCCCTCTCTCCTCCCCTTTCCTCCTCCTCCTCCTGCTGCACTCCTCTCAACTCGCACCCCCCCCCCTCCAGCTCTCACACACTCATGCAGCATCCTCCCCTCACCTCTTCTACCTTCACACTCACCTCCTCATTCCACCCTCGCTCCCGTCTTCTCATCGCCTTCCTCTCCATCACCTGCTAACACTCATTATTTCTCGCCTCTCCTCGTGTGTTGTCTCTCCCTCCTCCATCTCTTTTCCCCTCCTTCCCTCACACAAACACACTCGGGCTTTGCTTGCCTTTGAACGTGCACACATGCTTGTTTTGATTGGCACCTAAGGACAAACCGGCTATGGTTTGACTTGCCTGGCCAGACTTCTTGACACTGAGCTCAGCTGAGGAAGAGGACAAGGAGAAAACCCATGGAGCCCAGTCACATCTTCCCTGTTTTCCCCCATAATGGGAGCACTGGGAGCCTGGGGCAGAATCCCTCCGAGGTCGCTTGGGGATGTCCCCTCGGACCACTGCCTGTCATCTATTACAGCGTCCTGCTCTGTCTTGGCCTGCCGGGTAGGAGATGTGCTCCTGCACAAACGTATTGCTCATTGCATGTCAGTCTGCACACGTGTGGTGTATTGTTGGTTTGCAAGAGTTACGTGTTGCGTTTTGATTCATGTTGCACTTGTTTTAAAGACTGTGTCTTGTTGCTCTGCGGCGCCTGAGTGTCATGCACACATATCGCTGATTTGTCATTCTGACCTTGTGGCTGTCTGTCACGCATGCATCCATACGCTGTGTGTGTTTGTGTCTGCTTGCGCTTTGGCTGGAGTTTTTATATTCATTTCAGATGTGCACAGAACGCTCTTACGCAGTGTTGATGTGTGCGGACGCATGAAAAGTTTTGTGTGTAATGATTCGGTTGGACCGTACAGGACAGGTGTGTGTTACGCGGCTTTCGGTTCTGTGACCTGATCCAGTGACAGCACTGTCTTTAGATTTGAGTGATTAGTCTGTCACAGTCACTGTAAGACACGTTTACTGCCTCCGCCTCGCTGCGTGATCTATGAGCAGTGACCTGGTCTCATGCAAGGACGCAAAGCTGTGGGCGGGTGGGGGGAGGACAGACATAAAGACAATCATGGAAAACCTGGAGGTCAAACGAACGAGAAAATGTCCCGATGCTGAATCAGAGACCGGGTTTCAGACGATGATAGCCTTGCAGACAGATTCCCCCAAAAGCTCAAAAGCAGATTTAGTCTATCCGTGTTATTTTGTGTGTTCGTGCAACGACTTTTAATGTCATTTATTCCCTGAAATGACTCGGCCCGATTGCTTTCCGCTGATAAAGACTAAGAAGTGAGGCGCTATCAACAACGTAAGCTGTTCTGGGTTCAAAACAGATCTGCAATGCAAAGTGAAGGAAGCGCTTTCGTGTGCCAAGACTGCAGTTGCTCTTGAGATTTGCTTGTCTTGTAAAAGCAAAAGTCTTTCCTCTTGGTCAAACCTCACCTAATTATTTCTCCTGGATTGCAGATGCAATGTACCCCGCTGCTGTTTCCTTGACTCTGCTGCTGAGCCGTCTTTACAAATGGGATCTAAGCTGTTTGTTAAACTGCAGAGCAAAGACAGAACCCAAGAGACAAAACCATAGTTGAGTACAGCGAGCTGATACTTTGTAGTGACTTGTTCATTCATTATGATGACACAGCTTATTCTGCTCAGGCTGGATTATAACTGTTTCGTTGGAGCAACATGTGAGGAGTATGGAAGTAGCAGCGTGACCTACAGTCCCACATGTAAAAAAATCCTCTTGACAGATAGTAGGCTATTATTTGGATTATCGGCATCAGTTAGCAGCATCAGAGCGAACACTCGAGCCATAAAGCGTTGACTTTTTGACCTGCTTGCTGCCGGCAGAAATGGGTCACGTTAAGAGAAACAGTGGCGGCCGGTGCATGGCAGGTGGAGCCCCACCCAAAAAATAATTCACCCCCACAAAGTAGTTCCTCCGAATAAATATTGTAAATGACTTATTTACTGAACTTACTATGTATTGTTTTGTTCTGTGTATTTTTCAACTACTTTGACAGTTTTAAGGGGAGTTTAAAATAATTGTAAGTGGTACTGACAATTGTAAGTGATTCATCCTCAGTTTTTTTACTTATTTACCGTTCAATGACCTTCTTTCGTCAAGCGGATCCGAACATGCGGCCAGTGGTCCGAACAGGCAGGTCCAATATTTTCATTCGGGGCATCATATTTTATGCCCCGTGGACACATTTGGCTGGTTTTAGTACATTGATACAACCTCTACCTAGTCCTGACGTGAGCTCAAACCAGGAACAGCAGCAGTGAAACCTGCTGAGACAAACAGTGGAGATATTCTGTTTTTGAATCCATTTGGAGAACAGAAAACTGAGACGAACAGAGGCAAGTACAGGACATGTCTGCCAACATGATAAGACCTCATTTAAACAATTCTGTGACTCTTGTGTATGTGGCTGGGGTGGGTCAATGGTTGTAGTGGTAGTTTTTTAACTGGGTGTTTGAGGGTTCAAGCCCCACTTAAATCTTCACTTTAATTTGGTGATGATGTTTTGTATCACCTTTTTTCCCTATTAAATTATTTTAGAGTTACTTCACTGAACTTTTCCCCCCATGCAACTGTGTTAATCTGGAGTGTTATCTCAGAATTATTACTTTAAATCAAATAAGAAATCCATTTCAGAAAGATGTGAACCTGTTGACTGGATGTAGGAGGCGTCTGTTCCTCTGAGTTATTAGACTGGACACAAGACCTGCAGGACGGAGAAAAAAAAGGCAAAAACTTTGTAGACACACACAAAACTACAAAAATTAATCACATATTAAGTCTGTTTAGAGAGTAGTGGTGCAGAGGTTAGAGAAGGTGGGCCTGTGGTTAGAAGATCACTGGTTCAACTCCTGGTACTGACATCAAAATGTGGGTGGGATAGGTGAAACGTCCACACCTGCCTCCACCCTCATTTGCCCCACTCTGGGCCCTTGAGCAAGGCCCTTAACCCCCGTCATCTGCTCCTCCGGGCTTCCTAGATGGCAGCTCTCTGCTCCACACAGAGAGCTGTCGTAGCACGGTGGTCAGGAAGGGCATCCGGTGTAAAAATAATTGCCAATTATTCGTGCGGTTTAGTTCGCTGTGGCGACCCCTGAAGAAGGGAGCGGCCGCAACAAGAAGCAAGAAGAAGCAATAGATATCCATTTATTTTATTAACTTTTTCCACATAAAATGTTACGCAATTGGTAATTTTTTTCTGGAAATTAATGTCCGCCGCACTAATATTTTTTTTTCTCAGAGGTTGCCACTGCTCAGAGATTTAAGAGGGGGCAGCAAGAAGGAGGTGAGAGAACGGTTTAAAGTAAGTCCAGTGGTGGCAGAAACATTGCTGTGTGACCTGAGGAAGAGATGAGCTGCTCTAAAATCGGATGATCAGACTGGACTGAAGGAAGAAAAGGGCACACAGGAAAAGGGGGATAAAAGAAAGACAGATCAGAGCGCTAACAGGGAGAGAAGGAGAATAAAAGTAGCACCTCTGAGGTGGGATCGGCTCAGAGCTGAAACTAATTTCCACATTTTTAATTAATTGCTAACTCACACTTGCTGTTTCCATCTTCGCTGAAAGAGTGCGGATACGTGCAGGCAGAAGATCCAGTCCTTGACGTGTGGGAATTATAGATGTGAAATCTGCACATTGTTTAGTACAGCATGTCCTGAAGTGCCGAGACACAAACTGTACAGTGGGAGGCCATTAGCTGATTAACAAATGTGTGGACACTCAGGTGATGCGTATCATTTGGACCAACACAACCAATTCCATATCAGCGTCAGAAATGTCTTCACGCAGCGAACGCTTTCATCTGCTCGCCTTTTAAACAGAAGGGAAATTGCTCTTCTGCCTGAAATTCATCTACCAATGTCTACATTTAATTTGCAAAAAATTGTTAACACCAGTAAAATGTGTCTGCTCCGCTCAGTGGATTATGTCAATTATTCTGCTTTCAGTAATTAACAAGTTTCAAAGTTTGCTCTGTTAGCCACAAAGCTGCCAGAGAAGGCACGTTTTACATCAAACTTGAACAGTGAGAGTTTTCTCGGATATGGTGGAACTAATTAAATTTATTGTGCACGGAGTTAGTTATGAGATTACGATGGAATAAAAATCATTTTAATTAATTTCATTATGTCTAAAAATTGAAATAATTAACTGAAAGGGAAGTTCAAATGGAGGGGATAAATGAGAGTCGCAGGACAGACTGACAGAGCAGAGGGTTCATCCCTTGATGCTTTGGCACCTTGACCCCCTCCTTTCCTTTAATGAAAAATGAAACAATCAGATGAGACTGGTTAACTATATTATTTTATTGATGATAGAAGAAAATCACCGTCATCTTTCTTCCTGAATCCAAGTTCGCCCTTCCCCCCCTCTAAATTATATATTTCACTGTCATTATGTTGAGTTTAAATATCAAAACTTTCACTCAGTGACTGCTCACAGTTCAAGAAGTCTGTTGACACAGAAATATGAAAATGCTACTTTACAAATACTTTATAAATCATTAATAATTGTTTATTATACAATAGTTAAAGGTACAGTATGCAGTTTCTGTAGAACTGCAGAACTTAGAAATATTTTCAACAGGCAAAGCATTCTGATCCCGCTCTGCCCCCTTGTGGTCTGTTAAATTTCAAATTCAAGCTCTGTTTTTATTGGCTGATTCAAATTCAAGCTCTGTTTTTATTGGCTGGTTACAAACTCTGTTTTTATTGGCTGGAAAATGGTGGGTCACCTTTTCTTTTTAGAAATGCTTATTTACCACCTGGAGAAGCAAGGGGACAATATTTTTTTTTTTTTTTTCAGAGATTACCTGGCTAACATCAGTCTGTCAGGAGGTAGTGACAGAGTGAAGAAATATGTTCATAAAAAAAGCTACATACTGCAGCTTTAAAGACCGTGTAAAGTAAAATTAAATGTGTGTTTTGAGTTTGTCACACGGCATAAATATGTGTTATTAATCACCCATATAAATCTGACTGATTAAAAACATTGTTTACCTTATAAAATTAAGTCTCAAAAATAATGAAAAAACATAATTGTGCCCTGGTCTGAAACGCTGGGGGCGTGTCAGCGCGTGGGCGTGGTTTCAGCGCAGTACTGCACCAGTGTCCTGCACCCTGAGGATGTTCACGAAGGCTGGCAGCCTAATAGGAGTTCTCCAGCCCTACTCATTTGAACCTCCAGAGCCAATATTGAAATTCACTTTACACGGTCTTTAAGGGTGACAGAGAGAAAACACTGACCGTTTGTTGCCAAATAGTGAGCCAAATCTGTTCACATATGTACCGGTATTTCATCTAGAGTTGTTATATTAAACATTTATATTAGTTGTAGATGCTTAAAATGCAGTGATAAAGTACAATATTATATGTCAAATAATAAAATGCTTATTGTGCTTACAAGATACCTTAGTTTGAAATGTTTAATATAACAACTAGATGAAATATATACCGAAGGTGAACAGATTTGGCTCAATATTTGGCAACAAACTGGTCAGTTTTGTTTCTATGTGACCCTTAATGCATAACAAGCAGTTATTAATGATTTATAAAGTGTTTATAGAGGAATTAATAACATATATAAAGTGGTACCAATAAGATACAGTAAACCAATATCTTATCAAAATGAGCAAGAACTTCCAAACATTGGTTCTTAAGGGCAAAACACAATATGTTATTTTAGAGGTTGTAAATCAGTGACTTAAAACAGTATTTCAGATCTTTTGAAGTGGTTTAGTGGATAAGTCATGAACCATTAAAATGGTAGCGTTTGTGAACAGACAGTCTGAGCGAGGCCAAAAGTAGCTGCCATAAAAAGTTTTGTTAAATTTTAACATCACCATAAATTGAACACTATACAATGATTTTTTTTAATTTATTTTTTATTATTATTATTATTTTATTTTTTTCTGTAATATGATATTCCTGCAGGAAACCCCCCAGGGACACCAAGTTTTTAATGTAGTATGGGCAAATGTAACTCTTATGTAACAGTATTTGAAAGCCAACAGCTCAGGGGGCGGACATCTTGCAATTAAAGTAATTATGTTAATAAACCAAAGTTTACAATGATCTCTTACCTTTTAAATTTGTTTTATTGCATTGAATCATAAATTCAATAAACAAAACCCAAACCCAGAACTCCCCAATTATTATTATTTTTTTAATGAAGTGGGCCGGATTGAAATTACCCACGGGCCAGAAAAGCCCCGCGATCCGCCACCTGAATAGCCATGTCTTATACAGTTCACTTTTGACCTGTTGTTATTCATCAAGGAGACTATCTTTTTGGCTTTTTTATGTGAAATTTTACAATTTAAAAATATAGTTTTTAACCACGAGAAATGCTACGGCTCACTTTTTTTTAGATACTTGCAAATAGCCTAGAACCATTAAGCACGTCAAGTGAAATTAACAGCAATGTAAAGATTTAAAAAAAAAATAGTGTTTACGGTACATAAACCACTATAAAATATCTTAAAATGGAGTTGTTTTAAGCCAACAACAAAACTGGTTTTGGCTCAGCTAGGACTAGCCATTAGCTCATCAGTCCAGTCAGATTTAAACATTATTTTTCTAAACTGAGGCCACTGTGTCAAATTTATTTCTCTTTGCAACCAAAATCTCAAAATCTGAAATTAAATAAAACACACCTCACCCCTAAAATAAATCATTCGCCAGACAAAAACATCAAAGTATCTACAATCATTATAATGATTGTCATAATTTGAGCTGAAGATTCTGACTGGTGCTCGTTTAGGTTGGAGAACCTCTCCTACATCCACTTATCCACCCATTCAGGGGAAAAGGTCAGGTAGGCTCCGATCTAACAAGCACTTCTTCTTCTGCACCCAGTACTGGCCAAGTGTCAGCTGCTACTTAATGAAGAGATGGGCTGCATCGATTTTCAGTTTGAACTATCGATCTGTCAATCTGCACCGGCGACGCAGCATCTTTGGTGGGATGGTGTCTTGTTAACAGATATTATCACTCTAAAAGCTGACTGTGAGATTAGTTAGGGCTGACTGGGTTAAATGGAATGAAGAAACAGAACGAGGAAAGTAGAAAGGCTAACCTTGTAAAAGAAACATGAAACTGTTTGTCCTTCATCTGCAGCTGAACAGGGCAGAGAAGAGTGTGGGGAGACAACAATAAATTAAAGATGTGCTGTGACAGAGCTGTCTTTGTTTGACCAACTGGCAACAAAATGTTGTCACTACTGTTGACAATGCAGCAAACGGAATGCCCCGTTCATTAAAAAGTTGTTCCAGTTTAGTTGTGATCTCGACTCATTTTCTAGCATCTTCATGGCCAAATTTTTTATTTTTTCCCCCCACAGTCTCACATTTAGTGAAATAACAATAGGAGACTGGTGAATTCTAACTGTTAGCATTGTTTCAAAAGCAAAATGCGTTGTTGAGCTTTTAGTGTCCATATTTTTAAAGTGGGGATGTGTGGAAGAGTTATGAACAAATAATGATTTAAACTTGTAGATCTTTGAACAGCCTCAGTTTGCTGTTTAATTCTGGTTGGATTGACAAATTAATGGCTAGTAACACTAAAACAGGCTCCAAGAGTCTGCTTCATGACAGTGTTTTTTTGTTTTTTAAATAAAACTTTTCACCTTTGTCAATTTTGCGTTACCGGTACATGCATTTCAAATATTATGACAGTTTTATTAGAAAGGCCCCAGGATGAACCAGAAGTGCTACAGCTGGCTGATGCTGACAAAACTAACACTTGCAGATAAAAGAGGAGAAATGAAAAGTGTTTTTAAGCTAATAGTAGTCTAATGAAAAGCATAAAA
The DNA here is from genome assembly GCA_038048925.1 of Garcialebias charrua. Classification (NCBI taxonomy): domain Eukaryota; kingdom Metazoa; phylum Chordata; class Actinopteri; order Cyprinodontiformes; family Rivulidae; genus Garcialebias; species Garcialebias charrua. Next base: position 63,918 of record JBBPBX010005875.1, read on the forward strand.
TAAGCTTGTTGAGAAATTTTCACAAGTCAAAAATGTCATCCTAACTCAAATTTAGACTTTGCAAAGTGAAAAAATTCTCATCTGGTGTTTTTGACCCCCCTCCCCCTGCCTGCTCTCCGTCCCCTGAATATGACATAGGCAGTGCAATGGTCGTCCCTCATACAGTTATATTAGTGTGTGTATCTAGTTGTGAACAAAAAGATTTCAGTGTGTAGCAATTAGGGATGCAGCAAAAAAAATCTATTTTTTAAAGAATCAAGATTCTTAGTCCTGGCGATTCAGAATCGATTCTAAAAGCCCCAAAATCTATTTTAAAACTTTTTTTAAAATTTATATTGTATTTTTACCGCTCCTGTGCATTCGGCCGCTGTAGAATTTTGGCCGTGTAGGGCCACCGTAGTTAGTTAGCCAGGCAGCTCCCTGCTAGCAAGGAGGGAGACAGCATGTTTCAACTTGCTCCTTCATCTTTAAAAATCATTTTAGATCCTACTATGTTCTGGGGAAGACAGAGCTTAACAAGACATTGGTAACTGTTTCAGGACATTTTCAACACCCCCATTTCCACGTTAGCATACGGCGCTAGCATGCTAACGTTAGCATACGGCGCTAGCATGCTAACGTTAGCATGCGGCGGCTAACGCACAGCTATTCGTATTTCCAGGATAGAAATGCCCATTAATGCACTAAATCACCAAACTGTTTTTGACAAACTAAAGTGATATCCTTCAGATTCAAAAAAGTCTTCTGCTTCCATTTTAAATGACAGACAGGAGGACAGTAATGATGGGTTTATAGCATCAGTGTTATTGTAAGATAGCAAAGGAGGTCTTAATTGTGTCATAAAAGTGCGTCCAGAAAATGACTACAGAAATCACTGCACTTCAGCATGTAGCAGGAAAAATGTAAAAAACTATTTCTTTAAGCTACTGACTTGAAAAAAGCATACTAAGTATGTTTATGTGTGTTGTTTACTATATGAAATTCTTGTTGTATCGATTTTTTCAGATTTGATTACATTTCTCCTTTAAAAAAGCAACAACAAAATAACATTCCATGTGTCTTAAAATTGTCTGAAAGGTTCACTAAGTAGTGTTTGCATGGACACTTTGGTCCTGTTCACATTTGAACTGGACATAAGCTCATCAGTCCAGTCAGAATTAATTTAAATTTCTTAACCGCCAACCTAAAGTTATTAAAAGAGTCATCCACAGCTGGTAAGATATTAAGTGTTCATACCCTTTCTACAAACCCCCAGTTCAAATGATGTGACCCATTGGTCAGAGCTTTTTGGTATTTTTGTCTTTCAGTTCTTGAACTAATGCTCTGTTCATGTGCTTCCAGCTCTTTGCACTCCCGTCCATTGTCTGTTAATTAACACAGCTGCATAGACGCAATTATCAAAACACATTATATATATAATATATATATATATGATATATATATATATATGTATATATATATATATATATATATATATATATATATATATATACAGGTAGTCCCCGATTTAC